>JBAIZL010000002.1:13820367-13835367 GCA_036971475.1 Prosapia bicincta | reverse complement strand
CTTACTAAGTAACAATTATTTAAACACTATTTTATCTTGTTAGATATTTTGTAGTAGAATTTCAAATGGAAATGGATATTCTATGCTATTCATTCAAGGTTATTTGTGAAATTATTCATTATTTTGTTCCAATAATGTACAGAAGTTGAATATAATAAAGAAAAATATATAATTCCAGTTCTTTTCTCTTCTTTACCATGTTTTCTTTTCAACTATTTTTACTATTTATTCATTTTCTATTTTATCTTTACTATATAAAATATTATACAGCATTATATTAAATATGTTCGTTTAATATAATTAAAATTAATTGAAATTATATTTCTTTTATTTAGAAAATATTATGTAGTTTATGATTAATATGCAATATGTTTTTTGTATAGTGATGACTATTGTTATTAAATTCTCTTTCTGTCAGTCATTTAACATTATTTCTTATTACATCCAAGAGATAACTATTAAAATTGCGTTTACAATATATATTGTTAACATTTTACGTATAGCATGTCACTTATTACATTTCAGCAAATGAATATTTAATTAAAAGTTTAATTAGGTAATGTGTGTTAACAAAACATTTCGACAGCAGTAGCAACACAACAATGAAGATTAATGTTAGCAACCCTGGCGACGAACAAAACAAGCTTCACGCTGAACTGAGCTCACTTAATATAAGAGTACAATTTATTTGTGTCAGCACCCGACGGACTTGACGCATTTAAAGGTCAGTTCCAATCACAACTGGAACGTTATAGAGAGATAAACATGAACCTAGCAAACACAAAGTGCAGTAATGTCGAAAAGGATAATTTAATTCTTCATTACACGAAAATATCAATACATTAACACATATTTTGACACCATTATTATCCATGAAACTAATAAATAATATAAAAAATACTACGAAGTATACATATTACTTGCTACATACTAACATAGTCGAATACACACACACACACACACACACACACACACACACACACACACACACATACACACATATATATATATATATATATATATATATATATATATATATATATATATATATATAGAGAGAGAGAGAGAGAGAGAGAGAGAGAGAGGGAGTGAGTGAGAGAGAAAGAGATTTGCAACACTGTTGTTTTGGTATTAACTTGACACATTTTTAACTGTATGAAGCAACTGTATCGTAAAGTTTGTTTTTAAATAAATAAAACCTCTAAACCACAAATAACATTTATTTAAACCTTATGTACATTTAATTGCCCAGCAAAGATGATTGCTTCAGAGGTATTTAAAAAATTCAACTAACTTTAAACAACATAATCCTGGATTCTATATTATATATAAGAGATAACTATCGGTCTCTTCAAATTACCTTCTTTGTGTATCTTTGGGAGGCAATATAACCTAGGTAGAACTGCATTTGAAACATTAAATTTATAAATTTCATTTTTTGGAATAACTAAATTACAACTTCTAATAATATTTACCGTTTCTTTTACAAAATTGTTTATTGGATTCTTTTTTAATTTCATGAAAATTTCTTCTTTTAACAAATTATTAACTCGATTAACATAATCTCTTTTTTATTTAAAATTACAATAGTATTTCCCTTATCCGCTTTAAAAAAAAACAATTACGATTTCTTAAACTTTTGATCACTTCTAATTCTTGATTATTTCTGGTTCCATTCTTCTTTAATTTTATGTTTTCAGCAACCTTCGTCTTGCAAACTTTCCTGGCGTAGTTTTTATCTGTTTCGTTTAAAAACCTTATACCATTCTCAATATATCATATAAAAAGATGGTACAGCTATGGGGAATAGTTTATCACCTTTCATAGCCGCACTTTTTATGAAAAATTTGAAAAGGAATTAAGAAACAAACTCCCGTATTTTCCTAGAGTATGGATTAGATATGTTGATGATGTTTTCGCAGTTTTTAATACTAAAGAGTTTAACGTAGAACATTTTTTATCATTAATTAACAATGAACATAGAAATATTAAATTTACTTTTGAAATAGAGCATAATAAATGTTTACCGTTTCTTGATGTATTATGTTTTAGTAATAATAATAAAAATGAATTTGATATATATAGGAAAGATACAAATAATGATAGATATATCCCGGTAGATTCTAACCATTGCAAACCCCATAAATTAGCAGTTTTTAATACTATGGTTAATAGATTAATTACTATTCCATTGCATAAAAGTAGATTTAAATATGAGTTGGCCAAAATTAAAGAAATCGCTAAATTCAATGGATATGATCCTAAAATAATAGATAATATATTGAGGAAACAAAAATTAAAAAAGTTTAGAAACGATTCTACTACCTTAATAACACAAAAAAAATATTAAAAATCAATTCATTAGCCTACCATTCGATATGGATTTAACAAAAGGTTTAGAAAAGGTTTTAAACAGGTAAATTTAAAAGTAGCTTACAAAAGCTTAAATAGCTTAATAAATGTATTAGGTAACCCTAAAGATAAAATAAAGATGATAGATAAATCTGGGATTAATAAAATAAATTGTAATTCATGTAGTAAAATTTATATTGGCCAAACAAAAAGAAAAATATTAACCAGATTTAATGAACATATTGCCCATATAAAATTTCAAAGACCTGAAAAATCTAGTGTTGCAGAACATATTTTAAACGCTAAACACACTTTAGAATTAAATGATCTCAAATTATTGAAAACTGTTAATTCAAAAGGTCTTTTGAATAGTTTTGAAAGTTTGTACATTCACAAATATGACGAAAATAATGTATTAAATTGTGATAAAGGGCCTATCCCTAAATCTCAGTTATATTCATTAATTAGGAGATAGTTATAACCTTTTTTGTTAATAAATAATATTATTGCTTTTTTGTAAAATTGAAATAGTAGTAACGGTAACTCTTAACCACGGTAGATGAAAGACCAGACCAAGTTGCAGAGGGGGAATTTACTGCAACGTGATTGGTCGGACTAGTTTTTTAAAGTAAGGGGCGTGGCGAAGTAGTTACCGGTTTATGCCTATATATTTGTTGTATTATGTTGTTTAAAGTTAGTTGTATTTTTTAAATACCTCTGAAGCAATCATCATTGCTGGGGAATCCAAATGTAGCCCTACATAGGGTTTAAATAAATGTTATTTGTGGTTAAGAGGTTTTATTTATTTTTAAAAAAAAATTGACACATTTTAATGTACTTAAACAAAACTCTTATCTGGCATAAATGCGGTCGACTTTCAGGAACTTTAATTACTTGTCCTCATTTTGAGCACCTTCTAACACTGTCTCAGAAGACGCTCCGAACTGAGGACACGTAACTAAAGTTCTCGAAGGTCTGATCACATATATACCAAATAAGATTATATATATAAATATATATTATATGGGGTGACTATTTCTTGTAATATAGTTAAAAAATTTAAAAGATTTCAAAAACAAGAATACATTTAATACATTGATTATTCTGGAATAATAAATGTACTAAAATTATTTTTGTTTTTGAAATATTATTATTATTTATATATATATATATATATATATATATATATATATATATATTCTTAAGAAAGTATCTATTTATGGGATGGTTAGTATCTACATTTAATGTGTAAATCATGAATAATGGCAAGATTAAAGAGTATTTTAAAAATGAGGCTATGTTTTCAAGACGATAGATGACGTAGGTTTCAAGACATTTCTATGGTTCACGTGACGTAAATCCACTTGTTTCCTCTTTATAATTTACTTGTTAGTAGCATTACTGAACTTGAACCTAGCAGCCAATTATTTCCCCATTCGTTCAATGTAAATAAAATTTAGCCACATTGTTTTTCATTCAGCTTAAGAAATTGTTTTACAAACCCTTTATAAAAATGACAAGTATTTAGTTTTATGATAAACAAATTAAAGACAAAATGCCAAACCTAGATCTGTTTACAGGGTATAAATAATGTTTTGTGAATCGTAAACACGATAGAGTAGCCAATCCTAAAGTATTTAGTTTTATGATAAACAAATTAAAGACAAAATGCCAAACCTAGATCTGTTTACAGCGTATAAATAATGTTTTGTGAATCGTAAACACGATAGAGTAGCCAATCCTAATCAAGTAATACCGGCACAGTGTTGCCAACGTTAAGTAATGGGTCCATAAATACATAGTGCTTGTCTTTTGTACAGACCAATCACAGCGTCCAGCTGAGGTCAATTATAATACAAAATACATAAATAACTACGGTTAAATTGGCGGCTTGAAGTACGGCACACAAAATTTACTCTGTGATAAATATTGAAAAACATATATACATTTCCAACTGTATTCCACGTTGGCCGTGATATATTGGGCCATTGTGTTGTGAAAGCGGTCTAAGAACGATAAATAGTACAATATAATGAATGCCTACAACGGGCGCCTAGGTATAGCCAAGTCCCCCTTTTGCTCAAAGTAACACAACGTTATATGCAATTGTTGGAAGAATCTACAGCTCAGCATGTGAAACGACGCTCCCAAGAATCTAATCTTAGCACCTACGATTCTATAGTGGGTTACTAGTGTTATGCTTGACACGAGTATGTAACACACAGAAGACCTTACTAGAGGCCTGGACTAGTGTCCCGCCCGCTAGCCCAATTAGATACTAAGGTTTCATCCGTTTTTCCAGGACTACTCGGGATCTGTAGCACCTATCGAGCGACCAGGTTTTCCGTACTTTCAATAACCCACCTGATTCGGTCCGGTAAGAGAGGTCCACTCTCGATTGGCCTGTTAGTGGTAGACAGGTTGTCTGCCAAGTCCCGCCAACCTTCCTAAAGAGCTATGTGACTATTGTTGGTCAGCTGTGTAAAACGTTTGCATCGTTTTTTTTACAGAAAAATAATTTGACTCGACAAAGAACACCGATCAAGTAATTAAGCAATTTCATTTGTAACTTTCTTAAACTTAAAGTATTTTTGTTGAGGTTTTTTAATTATTTATATTGATATCACTCAGCGAAAAACCACTGATTACAGATGTTTTTTATCAGACGTGTTTCTCACCATATCAGTACATTATTCAATGCTGTCAGTCACGGACAAGAATGTACTTAGTAAACACTGATATTATTATACGAAGAAGTAGTGTATTTTCCCAAGTGATATCATTACAAATACTTACTTTCATTTAACGGTTTCATATAGGCCTATTTAAATCCCGAAATCTTCCATTGGTTCTATGTTTTTACAAAGGCTAGATACTGGATTAATAATACTGTAAAACTCGTCTTAAACTGAGTACACTAACATCTCTATCATTAAATTTCAATTCTGTATACTCTTCTTTATAGTTACAACTTTCTTCTTAACGTTTTTTTTTACTATATCACCCCCATGCACCACCTGTCACTAGACTAAGGCAACTACAAACCATTCCTATACAGCGTGTGTTTAACTTGTCTGTAAAATCCACCATATAACGAACGTCTGCGAAAATACAACTATTTACAACACCCAACAACCAAATAGTTTCGGTCATTTAAATTTCAATGTTCCTAATCACAGTTACTCAAAGCTGACAACTCAAGCGTAAAACACTGCGAAGGTTACAGTGCTATCAAAAAGCCTATAAAAAAATTGCAATTTTTCATTTTTCCATTTTCAACATTAGCTGCAACTACCACGAGAGTGTGGGGTGATTGATGCACGTCACTGCTGATCACCCCTATGGTTTATCTTCCACCTTTTTTTTGTAACCGAACGTTACATAGATTAATTATCTGACAATAAAACAATTAGCTACAGATATATCTACTTAATTAATTAATTTAGTAGATAAAATGAAGGTCAACAAGTGAACTGTTTTTACAGCACACTATTAAGGGAAAACTGTTTGCAACTACTTTCAAAATTTATACAATTTTGTGTTGATAGTTTCTTGAAGTTAATACCTACCGAAGCTCTGATTCTACTTTCTAAAAAATATAATTCGAATATTAGTAAATATATGTGTATATATATATATATATATATATATATATATATATATATATATATATATATATATGTTTGTGTGTGTGTGTGTGTGTGTGTGTGTGTGTGTGTGTGTGTGTAATACAATTTCTGCATTTCGTCCATGTACACATAATATTGTTTTTACAAACTGACTTCTTTATTTTACTCTTAGAAAAAATAATTCCCAAGTACAACTATTATTTAATGTTATAGTGATATTTGGTTCCGATTTAAATATACTTTTAATTTTCCTATTCTTACAACAGTTTTATCTCATAATTTACCCACTTTCGATACAATTAATCAATCATTTTGTCTAAGTAATGTTAAATATTCTCATCACACTGCGTCGAAAGTATTTGATTTCAATACTCATCATGTGTATCGAAAATTCCAATCTAATAATAGAAACACAGCTGTTAATTTTTCCCGGATGGTGTGTAGTCATCCGTTCGGCCGCCAGTTGCGCTGGCAATCTGATAAATGTATTAGGTGTATTTTAATCAGCTGTTCCTATGATTTTACTATTGCGTCCACCTAAACGTTCACTTGCTCATTCTCGATTTCTCGTGTATTACTAATTCTGAAAACATGTTATATTTTCAGAAAGTTCTATGCATCCACAGCTTCTGCATTCGATATGTCTAAACATATTTCAAGATTTTTTGTTACCTCATAACGATTTATCACAGGATTTACTCAATACAGATTGTCTCATGCAAGTCATCTTATACAGTTTACCAAATTTGCATACAAGCATTATCTTCCGTACGGCAAACAGAAAATGTTTAGGTTTATAAGGCTTATAAAATTTATTTAGGTTTTAAGGCTGACTACAATCATCAAATGTTTAGATTGAATCGTGAGAGAAGAGCTTCAGAAAGGGCCTTAATATATCTTTAAAACTTAATGTCCTTTTTTATTTAAGGCCTATCTCGCCATTCAGTTATCGCAAAACTACAAAAGTCTATGATCAGCAACGCACTTGCACGGAAACTGAGCAGACTGTAGTAGATTTATAATTACTAACCATGAGTGTTTTGAAAGACCTTATCATGGTTGTAGGAAAGTATTTATTTATTGACTCAACACAGCCCTCTATCTCCCGTCTCGCCTATTGCGATTACTCAAGGTCAAGAGCACGGTTAAATGGTCCAGACAGTAGACACTGGTATAAACGTAAGACAACTTTTTGACATTCTTTTATGGAAAATATTACTATATAATTGCTTTATAATGCCTGGCTACATTTCATTATAATTATCACAAGCATAGACACAAGTAACAGTGAAAACTCTATTATTGACATATATTTTCATTAATAATTGCTGTCGATAAACAAACTACGTTTTACTCATGGAATATATAACCTTTGTTGCATTTTTAATACATAGCTAAACCGTTCTACTACTTTTCATTAATTAAACTATCTTCATCAAATATACAAGTTTTATTGTTATTATATTTCAAGTATCGGAAAATTCCCATTTAATACTAATTATGAAATTGATTATTGCTAAATATTATAAGCGTTACGTTCGTACGTGCTTTGAATATACGATAAGCAACAGCTGTTTTTTTTTGCAGGAACTTAACCATTTTTGAAGAAAAAAAAAGTCCGTACATAAAATTCTCTCATAAACAAGTATTTTCAAGCGCACATTTTTAATTTTAAAACAAAATTTTTTTAAGTACCAAATTACTTACGTGATCATTCGAATAGTCTCGTGTAGGTGTCCTTAGTCTAGTTTGTGTTTCACTATTTATCTTTTTATTTTTCACACACTAGCTATTAACATCGAAGATTTTCTTCAGCGATCAATCTTCAGTTGCACCATCACCTGGACACAGATAATACTCAAGCTATGCATAGATAATATATAGGAAGTGATATATAATCTTCCTTACACAGAAGTTTTAACTCACTGCTAATGTACAATACAGAAAGCTGCATAACCTATAAACAGATGTTTGTAAGCAAACTTTATAACATTATTTATTAACCTGTACGATATGTCTTACAATAAAATGACTGGATTCAAATTTTATTGTTTTTATTATTGAACTCTATAACTTTATAAAAATTAAAACTATGTTAATACATTTTTACTACATATCTATAAGTATGGTTTATTTTGAGCGCCCAGGTAGACCCATACTGTAGAGATGGAGTGGGGACCACATCCAGTCCCTATAAAAAAATATCAGTCGTTATACGAGCAATTAAATTAGTTAAACTTTAATTAGAATAGAAAAATATAGGTTTGTAGATAACAGTACCAGATAGTCTTTGCAGTAAACTCTGAAGAAAAAGAGGTAGGTAAACGTGCTGGAGACAAAAGGAACATGCTAACGGACCGAAATAAAAAGTAATATATAAACCATTGTAACCCAAAATTTACTTCAGAACGAGTGTTATGAGGGATGTAAACGAGCCTATAAGTAAATAGAAGGTGATAGGTGTTCGTGTCTAGTCCTAACTAGTATCCCCATAAGTGTGAGAATATATATATATATCTACCAGGTGAGCTAGTGTGTGTTTAGTTAGAGGAATAGCCACCTGAACCATAATATGATGATGTAGTGGACAACATATTTATAACTACACAGAAAGCTACAAATGTAGACTCGCTGAAAAGTGTTAGAGGAACAGAAGGGAAACAGAAATTAGCATAACATGAAAGATAAGATTGGGTAATGAAATTGTTGCTGTTATTAACAATTTCAAAATCTGATTTGTTGGGTTAGATCGGATAGGTTAGGTTGGGTTGAATAAGATAGGTAAGGTTAGTTAGATAAGATAGGTTAAGCTAGGATAGATACGATAGGTTAGGTTAGGTTAGATGAGATAGGTTAGGTTAAGATTTATAAGATAGGTTGGGTTAGATAAGATAATATAGGTTAGGTCAGGTAAAATAGGTTGGGTTTGATAAGATAGAATACGTTAAGGTAGGTTAGGTTAAGTAAAAGAAGTTAGGTTAGATAAGATAGGATAGGTTAGGTTAGGGAAGATAGGTTGGGTTGGATAAGATAGGATAGGTCAAGTTAGGTTAGGTTAAATAAGAAAAGGTTATATTAGATTAGATTAATAAACGTTGGGCTACTCTTGTCGAAAACGGGCCAATTAACAACATGTTACCCCGACGGGACGGGGTTGCACTTTTTAGACTCACAACTGGACACGATTACCTAGCTGCACACCTAAACAAGATACACGTCTTCTCGTCTCCCAGGTGCACCCTATGTGACAGCGGGGAGGACATGACAGCTGAGCACCTCCAGTCATGTACAGCTCTGGACCATGGACCCCTGAACGACACGAAGGAAGAAGAGATCTCTCGCCTCTACTGGTCAGCGCGCCACCAAATGGCCCAACAGCCAAGAGTGGGCGTTGGCTAGTAAGTAAGTAAGTTATATTAGATTAGATAGGATAGGATAGGTTAAGTGAGAAAAGTTGGGTTGGATAAGATAGGCTAGGTCAAGTTAGGTTAGATTAAGTAAGAAAGGTTAGGTTAGATAAGATAGTATAGGATAGGGTAAGTAAGAAAGATTGGGTGGGATAATATAGGATAGGTCAAATTAGGTTAGGTGAAATAAGATAGGATAGGTTGAACTTGATAAGATCGGGTAGGATGGGTTAGCTTAAGTACGATAGTTTTTTTTAAATAAAATAGGATAGATTAGGTTAGTTTAAATGATAATATTATATTAATTTCGATAAGATAGGCTAGGTTACAATAAAAGTTAAAATAGACTTTTTAAGTTTTAATACATTTTTAATTATTAAAAACCTAAAGTTTTAGTGTTTGGAGGTCTTTGTAATTGTAAATATTGTTAAGAAATTGATATAATTAAGAGTGAGTTAATTGTAAGCTATGAGCGTTAAAATGTATTTATACTAACGACAATATAAACGGCAACACATACAAACGGTGGTAAATAGAAATTTAAGAAACGAGAGCGTGAGAGAGAGAGCAAGCCTTAAAGCACGAGTATCCTCTTTTAAAGAACGCAAAATATGAAATAACTTGAGACTATATTTTCAGTTTATACTTTTAAATGTTCAAAAACTGCGCGAACGACCGTAACAAAACCGTCTAAGAAAGCATTAAAGTGTGTAAAGCACGGAAGCGTGTTTATCTTACGAGAGCTTTATGGGCAATGCTCTTGTTATTTGAGAGACGAAAAGGCTGTAAAAATATACATTGTAGACAAGGCCTTATTACATTTATCAGTGTACTAAGTAAAAGGTTGTAATATTCAGTCTATTAGGAAAGCAATTTAAATAGGTATGTGAGGGATGAGGTCGCAATAGGCGTGTTACATCCGGTATGTGTTAGTTGTTTTTATGCTTTGCTAATTTCATATTTCTTACTTCATTATTTATTTCATGATTATTATTAGTGATGGTAATTTTCTTTTATCGATATAATTATTTTCTTTTGGTATTTTTCTTTTATTCTGGTTTACTTCCCTACAATTTTTTCTTTCTGTATAACCTCTCCAGGGTTACGAATATGCTGTAGAGCTACACTACAGCTGTCGCGCAAATATCATATATTTTTTTTATTATTTCGCTTTGAGTCTGTTAATTTGCTACAGCTTTATTATTCATGTTATGTTTTCTATTAAAGCTTATAACTGTTTCCCTGCAAATAAATCAAGGTTTATTATGCAGGCGTACAAGGGACCAATAGAAATGACTTTTTTTTTAGCGATTCTAACTGACTATAATGAGCTAAAATAACTTACGTTTAAGTTCCTTTTTAATAAATAAGGTTTTTTAAAGGTATGCATAAATTATTGTATTTTTTCAATATATATCATCCTAATTCTTTAGAATATGTATATTGTTCAATTATGTTCACAATATTTTGATAGTCGAAAATTATTCTCAACACAAATCCTACAGTCAGCCAAAGTTTAATGAGTAACACTGGCCTTCGGAAGGTAATATTAATTGAAGGAAATAGTTATAGACGTTTTCGTAGAATCTAGGTAAATGTTTAAAAAATGTATTTACATTATGAAAGACTTACTAAATTCATCATTTATTTAACGAAATTATCTATAATCGGTTCTTAAAAGGTGTCTCAGTAACTCAAGACAGTTTTAATTTCAAAAATTGGAATAACAATGCATATACCATTATTATGATTATTTATTTGTACCCAAATTTATTAAAATTTAAACATATTATTATATTAAATAACTGATACAAAATATTTAATGTAAACGATATTATAACCAAAAAATGTGCAATAAATAAAGTAACAAGCCCTAGGAGTTAAAATAAACTCTTTTAAAACATTATGTATAACATGAAATTACCTATATATAAATGTGAATATTTATGTATATGTATATGTATATATATATATATAAATTCCTTATTTGTAATTATATTCCTTTATGAATGGAAAAATCATTGTATAGGAACGTAAAAATATATTAGTGTAACCTTTTACTATTAGTATTATTTCCCAATACAATTACACACACACAAGCGTGCGTTCTCATGCACCCCCCTACACACACCTACACCCTCACACACCCGTTCCCACAACCCCCCCCCCCCCCCATAAATACAAACAAGTACACAAAAAGTTTCCCATTAGGTTCTCCTAACACAAATCAGCTATCAAGGAAAAGACATGTAAAACACTCACACACACACACACACACAAACAAACACCGTTTCCCATTGGGTTTTCCTAAGACAAACCAACTATCAAAGGAACAGAAAAGTAAAACAAAGATCCTGTACTCATTCCTTAAGTTGAAGTTTTCAATGAAGGAGCGGATAAAGGCTGTCACTGAAAAATAAAGTGAAAAGATTTGCTCGCAAACAAAAGGGCTTTACGACCCCCTCCGCATCCACGCCCGTTTAGGGATTTCACTCTAATGCAGACAAAGCGCCATTTAAATAAGTCATTTGCTCTTTGCCTCCCCAGCTCTACTCGTTTCCCGGCTCTTGGATTTGCTCGGTGATTTTACTTTAAGCGAGTTTATATTAAACAAAGATTTAATTCATTTATCGGCCAATTTCCAGCTCCGATCCCACCACATGACGTCACTCTAACAATGCCAATTTAAATTCCTAGATCACTAAATTATTCAGGGAGGAATTTCATTACTACAACCGTATCTTTAACCATGAAATTTATATTGTCGTCGAAATTGGTGGATTCTTGACTCAAATTAGTTTAAATTATTTTTATTTAAAATTAAATCAACAATTTTGTAAAGATGATGCAGAAAATATTTTAAATTGAATAAATTAAAAGATATCGTGACTAACAATCGCAGTAAGGCAAAAAATGAAGGGATTCATATAGTTTTACCTAGGTTCTTTACATTAATATTTTACTAACATCTCAGATATTTATTGCGCGTTATATTATTCTGTAGAAAAAGAGAAAATGCATTGAAGAATGTATCATAATCTTTTTAAATTCCTTCTAGTAACTCACATTCTCCTGATATATATATATATATATATATATATATATATATATATATATATATTTTGTACAAATTTTCAGTCGTTAATAAAATTCGTTTATTCATCCAATCATGTTCAAATACATATTTATAAACCTGTAGTAGATAACAATTGATGTTAATACAGTTGTTTTAAATATTTATTCGATAATTAAATTATAAAAATTTGGGTCACTGCCGGATTTGAACTGAGTATCTTCATGTTCATAGTCTAGAGCTTTTGGCACTGAGCAAACTTCTCCATAGCTAGAAGTGTAAGTTTTCATAGAAGTGTATGAACTTTTCTTTTTCCCCCATCTGGTTATCGTCGAAACCTCCATTGTACAGCTTTAAATTGTTGCCATGGTTACCACGCAAGGTCATAAATAATCTCAAGATTTAAATGAATGAAAACAATAGAATAAACCAACAAACTGGATTAATGGTATCGAACCTTGCTTCTCAAACGGTTAATGCGAAAAGAAATTACAACACAATGCAAATGACAACGAAAATGAAAGCATATAAATAGTAACAAACACAAATAATAGTCCAACACCATATATAAAAAGGATATGGAAAATTACAAATAAATTCGTTTTCCATTTTTCCACTTAATATTGTTATTATGATATATGTATATACATAAAAGAAACTAAAATTATATTTTTCTTTTTTGATTTAAGTAGGATTTTACCTAACTTTTCTTTTATACTTGTTTATAACTTTAACATTGCATTTCTATAGTATTTAAATTTCACAGTTTATTATGTTGGTAAATTCTTTAATGTTACTTTAAATAGTGGTTTATTAGGGTAAAATTATTCAGTAATATAAATTTAACTATTTATAAATCAGTAAATGTATAATTAGATACTAATAAATCAATATAGCTAAAGTTACTAACAATTGTTGTATATTAGATATTGTGAAGTGGTATATATACGGTTAAAAATAGGTTTACTTTAAATGTTAAGAAATAATATAAGTTTACTTACACGTAAATTTCATCTTGCTACCAATGTACAATACTGAAAGTAACATAACCTAAAAATAGTAGAATCAGCTGTTGTGTGAAATCATATGACATTACGAGTACGATATTTCTGAAATTACATTTGAAAATTATGTAAATATATTCTCAAAACATTGTCTAAATAAAGTGGAGAGCATGGTGTTTCTAACAAGAGCCAGGTTTTAGATTAATCTTAGAACAGTGTGTCCGTCATGGTAGTAGGTGACGTCATACTAATATCTGTATAAAAGTGTTAAAGACGATCCTACATACGTTTTGAGTTCGACAATTTGAATACAAATATTTTATTGAAGTTAAAACGTTTATAGTGACGCATAAGACATTTATTGGATAGCCATAAACATATAATTTCGCGTCAGGTTAGCTATAATCCACCTCAAAATTAATTAAATGATAAGATATTATTTCATATATCAGCTGATATTATCTTATACGTCACGTTACGAAACAACTGTTTAAGCAAGTAGGTTATTTTACATTATTTATTGAACATTGTTAAGGGAAATTGCTATTATTAAATTGTTTTGATCAGTTAATAAATATATTACCTGTAATAATTACAATAATTTTAAAATTTTGAATACAAATAATTCAATATAGCGGTAGTAATAAGCTAATCATTTTAATTCCAATTGTTGAATGAAATCATTCTTAGGCACGTCTGATACTTCTTAGGAACTGATTTCATTTGAAACATATTTGTATTTAATAAGCATCTAATAAATTGTATTTTAAAATAATAAAATTAATAAGATAAAAATTGAATAAAAAATGTAAAAAGTCATATTTTCTGCGATTTTTTTAAAATTTTCCAAAACTTTTAGCTCTAGTTGGTTATTTGTAGTTCAAATTTTGTTGTTAAATGTAAAAATATGTTTTATTGTTTCTTAGATTTTAAGAAATGTTTGGGTAATTACCTATTACACAAAATTAACTATTTTTCTCAATTACAAACTTCTGTCGGTACTCCAGCGAGTGCCAATACTAAATTTTTTAATATAACTCAATTTATCATTGTTTGATTTATTAAAACATAAATTAATATTTATATTATCTGGTAATTTCTATTGAATAGTAACACTAAATATAAAGAATTTAATAATGTTTTAAGGTTATGTTATGTTATGTTACGACTAGTTGCAGCTGACAATTTGTTTTCACTGATACGACCAGTTCTAATAAGACATAATTTTGGTAATTCTATCAAAAATCGTTTTGTTGCACATTTAATAAAAATTTTAATAAAAAAACATTAAAATAAATAAAATTAAAAATTTAAATAAATATCTACAAATTGTTTTAGAACAATTTAAATTTTAAATCTTAGTGTAAGGTATAATAAATACATCGTGATAACAAAAAACGTATTAGACATATGATGCTTACAAAGTTACAAACAACTCTTATATAATATTACTTTATACTTATTAAGACCACGACATTGAAACCTTGACTTATATTCATTCGTCTCGAGTATTATTGATAACTTTACAGTAAGTT
>JBAIZL010000002.1:13770367-13815367 GCA_036971475.1 Prosapia bicincta | reverse complement strand
AGATCTGGCGATTTGTTACTATACTCTGCAGTTTCCGGTTTATCAGGATGTGTTGCGGGCTACATGGTTCGCTCATTGAAGCAAATAATTTACTTTAACGGGTAAATTGTAAATCTTTTAATAAACTGTATTTAAAAACAAGTCTAGAGAAGGAGAAAAGTTTGGAAAATCTTTTACTGCATGTCCTTGAATATTAATTTGTGTCCATCTGTCCAGGTTTTTATCTCTCTCTCTGTCTCTTTCTCTCTTTCACTCTTTATTTCACACACTCTCTCTCCCTTCTCATTCTCTTTCTTACTCTCTTACTCTCAGTTCCTCTTTCTTTCTTCCTCTCCCTCTCTTTCGCTCCCTCTTCTTCCCTACCTTTCACTCTTATTTTCTTACTCTTTTACACACCTTCTCACTGACTCACTCACTCTCTCTCTTCTTCCCTCTCCCACTATCTCTTTCACACCTTCTTTCTGTCTCACTCCCTCTCTTTCCTTCTCTCTCGCTCTTTTTTCTCTTGATCTCCTTTCTCTCCCTCTCTCTACCTCTCATTTCCTTTGTTTTAAACTCTCCCACTCTCTATCACTCTCTCTACAGCCCTCTCTCCCTCTCTCATCCCCTCTCTCTTTCACTCTTTGTCTCACTTTTTCTTTCACACTCTCTTTTTCTTACTCTCTTACATACTATATCCCTCCCACTCTCTCTCGCCTTCTCTCTCTCACTCTTTCTATGTCCCGCCCCCTCTTTCTCTCTCACTTTCTCTCCCTTTATCTCTGTTTTTCCCACTCTCTCACACAAACTCTCTCTCTCTTTCTCTCTCTCTCTCTCTCTCCCCATCTCTCCCACCTTCAGATATAGTTAGCCACTCTCCATGTGCACTGAAACCCGATTCCATTAGTGGAACACTACTTAGGGTGACAAGCCAGGCAACAAGCTTATAAACCCATTCCATAGAAAGAATACAGTAAAGTGCAAACTGGCAACGGTCCATTAGGAACCCCACCCTATATATTTGCATGTCTAGGGGAATTTATTTCCAGGCAATTTAACTATCATGTACGGTTTTTATAGTACTTGAAACTTTTACAACCACTTTTATACTTTATACGGTATCTAAATCGAACCACAGATGATATATTCCATGATTATTTATGAAATATTTATATAATAATCTGTCTTTTTTTCAAATACAGATTATATATGTTTTACTATAGTGGGAGGTCCCTTCTATAATATAGTATTTTTATTCTTTTATAATAAAACTGGTCTTATTATACCAATCAGTATATTGCGTGCATACACTTTGCATCGCTATTGAGCTGATTCGAGTATAAGTATAATTATTAAAAATAAAATTACCTATTTAATTTTTATGAGAGATTTCTTTTATTATTGAGCTACATTTTTTTTAAATAATTCAGTATTTTCATGTTCTATTCCGTACAGTAGTCGTTACAATAACCGTCAGATAGTTTTACCTACATTAAAGTTTAACGAGGTGTCAACACCTGACGCGATTTGGCGAACTCGACTTGATGTGTGTGCGGTTGTATAGGCAGCAGGTGTTACTTCACGCGCTGCGGTTTGCGGCGTTCTAACAATTAACTGAATAGGCTGTCAAAACATTGAGTAAACTTTCTCTCACGCTGGTAGGCAGGCGTCTGTTACGCCAGATTTGGAAGCCTATGGTCAAAATCAAATTCAGCTACTTTCACTTTAGTAACGAACTTCAAGAAACTTTCTGAGAGGAATTTGTCACAGTTCATATTGCTGAAAATGTTCAGAAAGGCCCTCACGCGGAATGGTCGATTATTTCCGCAGCCCAGGCTTAGGTGGGAAGAATATACTTATAGTTATTATAAATTTAAACAAATATATTTAGTGTGTATATATATATATATATATATAAATATATATATATATATATATATATATATATATATATATATATATATATATATATATAATGATTACTTCAAATATTGTGAGAATTTTTTTTTTTTAATTTGAAACCATTTACGATTTAACTTTTGTGACTATCGACACTAAGATATGTTACTATTACGAAAGGTGAATCAATGTTTTAGTGTCGATGGGCTATTTGCCTTGTGTTAGACGTGGGGTTTTCAAACTAGTTGGCGTACCAGCTTGAGGAAGAATAGATGGTTTCCAGGAAAGGCGTGGATAAGTGAAACTACTTACAGATGAGAGATATCTGACGTTAATTAGAAGCACTAATATGTATACTGACGTGACATGTGCGTACTGAGCTACGTCACTTTCTTTTGTAGAATGTTTAGCATTGACAGATGGTTAGTTTTGTTCTCTGTGCTCAAGGATGACATCTCTCTAGCAAAAGTATGAGTTTTAATTTATTAAACAGTCATTTCTTAACGGCACTCTGAAAATTGTGACGTTCGAGTACACTCACGCACTCACTATTTATATATATACAAATATATATATATATATATATATATATATATATATATATATAATTATATATATAATTATAAATTGAATTGTAAATTCAATTATAATTCTTGTATTTGTATTTTGACTTATGTGTTTTATCAATACACAAGAATACCTATTGCGATATTTATTTATATATATATATATATATATATATATATATATATATATATAAATATCGCAATAGGTATTCTTGTGTATTGATAAAACACATAAGTCAAAATACAAATACAAGAATTATAATTGAATTTACAATTCAATTTATAATTGTAAATTCAATTATAATTCTTGTATTTGTATTTTGACTTATGTTCTTTATATATATATATATATATATATATATATATATATATATATATATATATATATATATATATATATTACTTTGTACTCATTTCGAAAAACGTACTGTACCTACACACACACGCTTATGTTGTTAAACAATTAAAGCAATAAAATAATAATTATAAATACATAATAGTAATAATAATAAATAAATGATATTATATAATATATATTTGACCTAATTTGCTTCAGTTTCCTATTTTGATTGTAATTCTTCAACATATATAAATGGAAGGAGCGCACTTTGTGTCAGGGGGCGCGACTTATATCAGTGTTTATAACAGGGGGCACAGAGCTTGAAAGCTCAAGAACCCCAAGTGTTAGACAAAAATGTGCCCACCGGAGTAATAAAATAATATTCATTGTATTATCTTGGGATGTCTGGTGAATTACCTATTAGTTATTACTTCTGAAAAGCCAGACGATTATCAATGCTACAGTTATTTTAATAATGCTCACTGACTAACAAATATTAAGCAATAAAATAATAATTATAAATACATAATAGTAATAATAATAAATAAATGATATTATATAATATATATTTGACCTAATTTGCTTCAGTTTCCTATTTTGATTGTAATTCTTCAACATATATAAATGGAAGGAGCGCACTTTGTGTCAGGGGGCGCGACTTATATCAGTGTTTATAACAGGGGGCACAGAGCTTGAAAGCTCAAGAACCCCAAGTGTTAGACAAAAATGTGCCCACCGGAGTAATAAAATAATATTCATTGTATTATCTTGGGATGTCTGGTGAATTACCTATTAGTTATTACTTCTGAAAAGCCAGACGATTATCAATGCTACAGTTATTTTAATAATGCTCACTGACTAACAAATATTAAGCAATAAAATAATAATTATAAATACATAATAGTAATAATAATAAATAAATGATATTATATAATATATATTTGACCTAATTTGCTTCAGTTTCCTATTTTGATTGTAATTCTTCAACATATATAAATGGAAGGAGCGCACTTTGTGTCAGGGGGCGCGACTTATATCAGTGTTTATAACAGGGGGCACAGAGCTTGAAAGCTCAAGAACCCCAAGTGTTAGACAAAAATGTGCCCACCGGAGTAATAAAATAATATTCATTGTATTATCTTGGGATGTCTGGTGAATTACCTATTAGTTATTACTTCTGAAAAGCCAGACGATTATCAATGCTACAGTTATTTTAATAATGCTCACTGACTAACAAATATTAAGCAATAAAATAATAATTATAAATACATAATAGTAATAATAATAAATAAATGATATTATATAATATATATTTGACCTAATTTGCTTCAGTTTCCTATTTTGATTGTAATTCTTCAACATATATAAATGGAAGGAGCGCACTTTGTGTCAGGGGGCGCGACTTATATCAGTGTTTATAACAGGGGGCACAGAGCTTGAAAGCTCAAGAACCCCAAGTGTTAGACAAAAATGTGCCCACCGGAGTAATAAAATAATATTCATTGTATTATCTTGGGATGTCTGGTGAATTACCTATTAGTTATTACTTCTGAAAAACCAGACGATTATCAATGCTACAGTTATTTTAATAATGCTCACTGACTAACAAATAATAATCTATTGGCTCAAACGCGTTTCGGTGACAATGTTAACATCATCATCAGTGAGTTGCTACATTCGTCGTGACTGTACCAAAAATATTTGTTGAGAACCACGCCTATTGTAACCAGATACTTTACTGCTGGGTTTCAAATTAGTTACGTAATAATTTAATTAAAATAAAATAATGTGTTTCTAGTGAGAAATCCGGTTTTCACAGTTTGTTGAGTATAAATTGAGGTTATTTTTGTATTTAAATTCAGATGTTATTTACTATTTGAGCTTTATGACATAAAAATGAATTTTATTTTTTTTTCAGAATGTATTTTCTAGTATATTATAAGGAAATAAAAATAAATTGATGTGGGACCGATCGTTCTTAAATATTACAATTGATATTTTGATAAATTAGTGACGTTATTATGGTTTTATTAATTTTTGTGTTATGTGTATCTTATCTATAGCAATATAATATAAATGCTTAAAGTAATATTGATAAAGTAAAATAATATGGGAAAGCGATGAAGACTAAAGACATTTTGAAAAAATCTAACCGTGTGGTACACGCTGTAGTTGTAATGCTGTAACTTTTAAAAGCAAAACCTCTTTATGTGGAACGAAAAACGTTTTTATGATGAATGCTAGGCGTGAGATATTCAATACAGTAAGATATCTTAGGTGTTTCCAAGTGTTTGTGGTATCCTCGAACTATTGCTCGCTTTCGTCGCAAAGTACACACATCGCGATAAGTTTCTCGTTGAAATCTGTCAAACGTTGTAGCGCCGGACAAGGTAGGCAGAGTGGTTTACATAACTCAAGGACCTCTACAGACATCAGTATAATGCTCACTGCAGAAGCAAAGAGCTTTATTCTGAGGAAATGTCAAGTGCAGAAACTAACACTGTTTTAAAAAATGGACAATAACTTTTGGAAAATATATGCATCTAGTTTGTATATATGATCCACATTGATAATATTTAATTAATTATGTACAGTACAACTTGTATACTAAAGACGAAATATATTTCTATGATTAAAGTTATTCCAATTCATAATGGTGGACATAGGATCTAAAACATATCTACAGCAATAACCTAAAGTCCCTAAGTCTAGATTATCCTTCTGTCAGTTAGAAGGAAACAAGTTATATAAACAAAAATTAACAATGTATATTTCAATAAGTTTTTGCGGTCGATTATTGTCATTTATTAAAAAACTAATAATGTATATTAAAAAATAAATAAAATAAATTCCTACTTAGTTCAACAAAGAAACATTTGACGTTAGTTACTTATTTTAAAATAACTAGCTGACCCGGCGATCTTCGTACAGCCTAAAAGTAAACTAATGGCGTGTTAACATTAGCTAAACTTAATTTAATATTTTATTAGCATAATAATAGCTGAACTTATAGTAGTCGATCAAAAAAGGTG
The DNA here is from genome assembly GCA_036971475.1 of Prosapia bicincta. Classification (NCBI taxonomy): domain Eukaryota; kingdom Metazoa; phylum Arthropoda; class Insecta; order Hemiptera; family Cercopidae; genus Prosapia; species Prosapia bicincta. The sequence continues at coordinate 13,809,551 of JBAIZL010000002.1, read as the reverse complement.
GGTCAATAAAAGTTCTTGTTTGAATGTCATTTATTGAAGTGCACTTGGATATACAATATTTTTGGTTTTTGTGTTCTGGTGAGTACACAAATAAATTAGGTTTCTCTGGTGCATGAGTTAGCCACATACAGTTATTAATGTGAAAATCATGGATTTTCAAAATTTAGTTCAATTATTTTAAATTTGTTGAGTATTACTCAACAACCAACATGAAATGAATTCAATGAAATGTCTTAGGATAAGATAAGATAGGAAATTATATTTTATCCTATTTTGGTACCTAAAGATGTTGAAAAATATTTTTATGACATCGGAAAGCTGTTTCGTTAAAAGCCTAACACCGTTTCAGAGGTTAATATTTTTCTGCTAAAAGTTTTGGTTTTCGGGGCTACGTGCCCCATGTGCCCCCTCCCTGGCTACGCTCTTGATATTTACTATGCCAGAAACCTTCCCAGGAATGTACTCAACAATTTCTTACAGTTTTATAGGTTAAAGGTTTTTAGGTTCTACTGAAATCATAATTTTGGGGGTCACGTGCCCCCTGTGCCCCCTTCCTGGCTACACCCTTGATACTTACTATGCCAGAAACCTTTCAAGAAATGTACTCAATAATTTCCCAAAGTTTCATGGCGATCGAATTAGTGGTTTAGTAACGCATAAGGCTCATACATACATACATACATACATACATACATACATTAATTTATTTATTATACAAATACATACAATATAAATATGTGAATACGAATCACAGAATCACAATATTAATTGGCAAATCATAAAGCAAAATTAGCTACTAAAATTAAATAATTAAATTTATTATTTAATTATTATATGATAGAAGTGTATAACATACAAGTTTAAATAGTATATTAAAGCAAATGTATGTGATTAAAAAGTATTTTTAAAGGATTGAAAATATATATATATATATATATATATATATATATATATATATATATATATATATATATATATATATATATATATATAAAGAACAAAAGTCTAAATACAAATACAAGAATTATAATTGAATTTACAGTTCAAAGCTTTTCGTTGGCTAACAGTACCAACATCATCCAACATCATGATGATGTTGGTACTGTTAGCCAACGAAAAGCTTTGAATTGTAAATTCAATTATAATTCTTGTATTTGTATTTAGACTTTTGTTCTTTATTGATACACAAGAAAACATACTGCGATATATATATATATATATATATATATATATATATATATATATATATATATATATATATATAAGGAAACTGTGAATTAATAGTGAGAATTGAATAATTAGTAAAGAAAAATGTAATCCTTGACAAAATCTTAGTCAACTCCATTTATAGCTTTTAAAATATATTACTAAAAATACATTCCTAAACTCCCATAAATGGGTGTACATTAAAAAAACAATATAGTGACACTTTCATTAAAACGTAGAATATCAGTTTCAATGGAGGGGAAATAATCAAGAGAAAAAGTGAAGTTCCACAAACACTGACTTTCATACATATTCAGTAAGTATTTAGCTTTGTTGGTATTAGCAACTACACCATGATTATAAACTGACGTTAAACTTCGATATTTTGTTACACTTTTTGTTATGTCTATTCAGTTTTAGTAACAATTTTAGAACGGGTCATATCGTTTTTGAATTCTTTTTTAATTCGTAATATTAGTTGACACTCTTCCTATGAATATTTATATACATCTTTTTCAAATGTTCAAATGTTAATAAAATACTTTAATTCATCGACTCTAGTTGAAATACATTTTTTAAACTTGTAGTGAATGACCTTAGATATTATTATACTTTTACCAAATATTAAATCTTTACTTAAATATAAAAAGTTCATTTTAATATTTAATTCGCTTTTTATTTTACCACTTAGTAGTATGACTGTCATGTGTATGTACATATTTATATTATTTGTAATTATTTTAAGGAAATTAACTAAAATATTTTATTTTATTTGTCTAAGTAGGAATTGACTTTACTTTTTTTATAACTTGTTTTAGTAAATGACAACAATCGACCGCAGAATGTTAAAACCAAACTGAAATAAACGCTGATGAACGAATGGCATTACGTTTTCACCTGTTTGCCAGTCTTTGTAGCTCTCTCTCTCTCTCTCTCTCTCTCTCTCTCTCTCTCTGATACATTGAGAATCAGATTTTAAAAATAGTTGTCAATTTTATTACCAGCATTGTTCTTGTTATCAATGTCAGACCGACCCTGAGCCACTTTGCTTTCACCTTAACTTCACTGATACAAAGTGGGACCAAACTATCCTGCCTTTGGGCCGATGCCAACCTTGTTGGATATCTTACAAAGCGTTAGACGCCAATATAAAAATAACCAAGAACAGATGACTTATTTCTTCGCATTTTGCAAAGAATGTCTCCAAAACGTTTTAAATAGTTTTTTATATTATACAAAAGGGTGCTTGTGAAATTTAAGTGGTCTGAATAAATAACAAGTAACACCCAACTCACAGTCAATAAATTATCTCCTCATACGGCAGGTTTGTCATTATCACTGATTACAAATACAAGAATTTTAAACTATAATATTTTACAATAAAAATCTTGGCAAATACCCCAATACCACTACAACATCAAGCTAGTAGTATGAAAAAACAAAAATAATAACTCCTACTACAAAGAAACATTTTAATTTAGTTACCCTACAGCAGTATTTATGATATTGTGTGGTAACCATAGCAACAGTTTATAGTTGTACAATGGAGGTTTCGACGACAACCAGATTGGGGAAAAAAATTCCAAGTATATATTTCTAAGTATTGGAAAATTGGCGCAGTGCCAAGGCATGCTACACTTCTAACATGATGATTCTCAGTTCCATTCCGGCTGAACCCCACAAATTTTACAATTTATTTATTGGAGAAATATTTGCAAAAACTATATTAACATCAACTATCACCCACTTTAGGTAAAAATAATCTATTTGAAATTGATTGGATTAATAACAACGTATTTTATTACGATTGAAAATGTTTACAAGATATATATTACAAGAGTGTGAGCTAATAGAAAGAATTTTATAATAACTAATATTACAAGTCTCTAAAACTAAACCCTTATGTATATTTCGATGACTCTTTATCATCATCAAAGACCATATATTACAAATTAAAATCTATAATGCAACATTATACGAACTATACTGACCTGATGATGATGACATGGACGTCGAAATGTATATAAGGGTTTTTTCTCACGTAACTTGTAATATTAGTTATATTTTATTATTTTTGTAGCATTGGGGTTATTGTCAACTTTTTTACTGTAATATATTATGCCCCTGTGCTCTTGATATTGTATACATTTGGGTTGTAGTTTATATGCTTGTGTATTTATACTCCTTGATGATTACTTAGTTATTTAATTGTATATGAGAAAATAAATTATTGGTTGTGAGTTGTATTCGTTATTATTAACTTTACTCACAAAGTTCAAAGTTAGATATATACCTATAGTTGTATAACACAAAGACGCTGCAGACTATGTAGTAGCAAATTTCCTTTTGCAGGAAATAGTTTTACTGTTTTTGAACAATGGAGCCCCGTTTCAGCCCTTAGAACCCACCTATCCCTCGTGACACCTATTCTCTATTGAGCTACCTTTGTCTCACATGCCCATGTCGTTGTATCTTTAACCACGCGTGAAGAAATCGAAATAGATTGCCCGGGTACTAAGCTTTAATGCTCTTTCTTTAATTAAAACTTTTTTTTGGAATCAATTAGTCCTACCAAATCTAACCTGTACAGTGCTGGCATCTATGCCAATCTTGTTTAAACTAAGCTTTACTCAGTTGCATTCAAGCCGTGACCAGGTAAATGCTCTTGTTTACCATAAGACAAGAGCTGAGAGTTGAATGTGACGTCACAACCGCCTACTACTTACTTATTTCCTTTAGTCTAGAGTACAATTAGGTAGGGTTGAATCAGGTTTCAATTGTTGTACAAAACTAAAAGAAAATTAAAATGTGTTGCCATCTTCAAGTAGGGCAACAAATTAAATAATAATAACAAACACCTTCCTACAAGAATTTAATTTTATTATACGCGTTTCAGAGACAACGTCGTCATTATCAGTGAGTATGACTATTGATTATGATGAATGAATTATAATTTGAATATTGTTGTAATTTAATTATCACCTTTGCTCATTGGCTAAGCTCAAATTTATTAATAAAATAGACTACTTTACAACCGTAAAAATTAATACAGTCAACTCTAAATCTCACTATTTATTAGGTTATTAAAACAAATACATTAGTTTATTAAAACAAACAGACTAGTTTCGACTTCTATTTTGCCTTTATCAGTAGGCGACAATTTTTACCGTTGTGAATTGTTCTCACTAGCTAAGCTCTAATTAACCTAATAGAGTACTTCGCTTACATCTCAAACGACTTTGTAAATTATAAAGTTTTTAATAAATTTTAAGTTTCAAAGACTTATATTTATTCAAACTACGTCAACAGCACAATCCAAGGTCATCAAATTTCCCTAATGGTAAAACAAAACTAATACGAGAAGGAAAACGCTACACCATGCTTCGCAACGTGCGGCGCATTGATGTCTCCAATAAACTAGTTCCAGTCGGACACTTGTCATGCAGACTGCAAGGGTCAGCGTAACATGTATGATTTATCCTCGACGCTGAGCGATCTCGCCGTTATCAAAATCCAATCTAAAAATGATACAGAGCGGGGCGGGAATAAATCGCCAGATCCATCACCCCGCTTATCTGCCGCCTCCTCCCCTCGTGTCCGCTACGATATCGCCGGTTTTATTGTTTCTACCACGAAATAAAGTTGTAAAGTTGACCGCGGAATTTATCATTTCTGTTAGACGGAAACACTTTGAGTGAGAAGTGCTGTTCGCGCAATTAACAGGAACTAAGTTATAATGTTAATTTCAACACACCGATGTATAATTTTACACTAGAGTTAAATAATAACGAATAACAATAACTCACATGTTTTACATTACCAATGGTAACTATAGTAACAACAATACAGTAGGTTACTTTGTAGTAAAGGTTACTGGTAATTTTAATAGTTTAATTAAAATATTTAAAATGAGACTTTAAAGACATAGTTTACGTAATTCGTTATGCAATTTGTAGTACAATTATAGGCCATTAGACAGATACATATACTTTTAATTAGGTGTCACAAACATAAACAACCCAAAAAGTATGTTTGCCAAAATCTATTACCAAAATTATAGAATTTTGTATAGGAATACTCTGTAGATAGACGAAATATTATTAATAAACAAGTTTTTTTTTACTTCAAGTGAATTCCTGCTTAGTTCAACCAATAAAACTTTCATTTTAGTTACTTTTTATTAAATAATTACAATTAGTATAAATAATAGTAACATTAATACTAAAATAATTGAATAGCCCTATGAACAGCTTTCTCAATCATTGCATTTGTCAGCTGTTTCCTACAATACTTTCAACTTAACAATATTTTTTTTATTTCGAAACTTAAATTTAATATTATACTATCACTTATATTGGTTGTGTTGGGCAGTATTATAAACAAATTTTCAGCTCCTGAAGATGATTCTAATTGGGATTGAAACTTAAGTTTAATATTATACTATCACTTATATTGGTTGTGTTGGGCAGTATTATAAACAAATGTTTAGCTCCTGAAGATGATTCTAATTGGGATTGAAACTTAAGTTTAATATTATACTATCACTTATATTGGTTGTGTTGGGCAATACCATAAACAAATGTTTAGCTCCTGAAGATGATTCTAATTGGGATTGAAACTTAAATTTAATATTATACTATCACTTATATTGGTTGTGTTGGGCAATACCATGAACAAATGTTTAGCTCCTGAAGATGATTCTAATTGGGATTGAAACTTAAATTTAATATTATACTATCACTTATATTGGTTGTGTTGGGCAATACCATAAACAAATGTTTAGCTCCTGAAGATGATTCTAATTGGGATTGAAACTTAAATTTAATATTATACTATCACTTATATTGGTTGTGTTGGGCAATACCATAAACAAATGTTTAGCTCCTGAAGATGATTCTAATTGGGATTGAAACTTAAATTTAATATTATACTATCACTTATATTGGTTGTGTTGGGCAATACTATAAACACATTTTTAGCTCCTGTAGATGATTCTAATTGGGATTGAAACTTAAGTTTAATATTATACTATCACTTATATTGGTTGTGTTGGGCAATACCATAAACAAATGTTTAGCTCCTGAAGATGATTCTAATTGGGATCGAAACTTCCGTTTACTAGTATGATAACGGTTTCTTTTAGTTTCTAAATTTACGTAATATACTAACTACTTATTATACTACTTATTGCGCTTGTAACGATAGGCGTTTTCATAATATTTTTACTATATATTTTCTGATGTGAGGAACGTTTCGCGAAACACCGTGACACAATTCAGTACAAGGTCCATCGTTGATAAATAACGGTTCGTAATAATTATGTATCACTGTAACTGTATACATTTTTCTGAAGCTTTAATGCTAAAAATTTGTAATTAAAAAGAAACCAAATATATGCTTGATTTATTTATTTCATTTTAAACCTCACAGTCAATCTACAGTAAATTTCAGTGCCTATGGTGGATAAGGAAAGATGGTCAAGTTAAAACTTGACAAGATTAGATTTGGGGAATAGTGACGTGGTTCGGCATATAGGAAAGCGACACAACATGTCCCGTGGGAATAGCAATTCGAATCAGGAAGAGCAACAAGGGCAGATATATGGAATGAAAATATAGTGAAACGAAGAAACAATACCCCTCCCCTTTGCTATACTATAACCACTTGTACACAGCTGGTTAATTAAACTAGAGCTTCTATCAACCACAAAAAGGAGTTCTACTGCAGTCGATTCATCTATACAAAATATTAACTGCTTAGAAAATACGAATTTAATTTTCGTATTTCGGTTCGATCTGATATTATAAATAGCTTTATTTAGAAGACAGGGAAAGTTATCCCTAGAGGTATTGTTTTTTTGTTGTTTTCATCAATGTTATTTATATAATTAAATCTTCTTCATAGATTATTCCCAGAGGGCGTTTCACAAAAATCAAAACATTTTGATCATGAAATGTATTTTGTTAATTAATTTACTTATACAGAATTTATTATTTTATTAAATTGAAGATCGACCCCAACATTTTATTACCTTAATTATGTTTATACTAATTATGTAAATGTAATGACAAACAGAAAAATACAATATAACGACCACGGGGGCAAAATTATAACAACACCATTGACAATAACACAGTCATTAGCCCAAACTAAAACGTAATGTTTCCCAGGATAAAATCTTATGGATATTTCGTCAAAAACATCATCATCAGATAATTCTATTACACTAATATAACAAACTAAATACAACTACAATGCGGTAGCCTTGTATGTGTATTAATTATGTTTAATTATGTTTTGTAGTGTTAGGAGAGCTGTCAATAGTTTTCCCAACAAATATAGATTTAAAAAATACATACATTAAATTTCAGTTATAAAGATTTAACGGCTTTTTGACAAACAAATATTTACAAACGAAAAATGATTTTGAACAAGTTATACAAAATTATATATTTCCAAGTCAATTGATACTTAGGCCAACAAAGAAAATCTATATTTAGTTACTTTTTATTAAATAATTACAATTATTATAAATAAAGTAACATAACCTATGCGTTAAAACAGCTGTTCTGCCACATAACATATAGCCTAAAATCATCTGTTTATTGATATCATAAGTTATCACTTATTTTAGCCCAAATGGGACGAAATAAGTATATTGCATACCTTGATAATTTTGTGAAAAGTATTTCTTCTATATAAAACTAAAATAATTAATTACGTTAATTTAACTACCTAATATTTGAAGAAAGAGTATAAGCATCGATTGCCATACATAACAAGTTTTAACAAAATGTATTTGAACTTGAGTAAATGAATAAAATGTATTTTAGTATTCAAAGTATAAAATTATTTAAAGTTAAAACGATTGATTATTTGAACAGGTTTTCAAAACTCGCATCTCCTCAGGCGAGACACCTTCGCGCAAAGTTTACCAAACACTTCCAACTAATTGCGATTGCATTTAATAGACAGACTCTATTGAAGGGGATAAAGTTCTTTGTACCCAATTTGGCACGGCACTGCGCCTTCAAAGGTCAACCCGGTCCAAGGTTAGATGCCTTGGACACAGTGTCGCCAACTTTGAAAAACTAATGGATTTAAGACAAAGTAATACTTCAGCCCAATTATTCCTTTATGAACAAATACAACTGAAGGGTTTATATAGTCCGTTTACTCCACGACGAAAGTAGTATGAGATATTATGTGACAATTTTTGTAAAACTATAAAACAACTGAATTGACATAATGTGTAAGCGTGTTTGTGTGTGTATATATATATATATATATATATATATATATATATATATATATATATATATATATATATATACCTATAAGTTTCTTGTTTAAGTACATTTTAGTTAACAATATATCTGTATAAAAATATACATGTATATGTAAATTAGGTTAATACGGTAATACGTTATCTTGTAACATTATTATAGAATAAAAATAATGCAGCACAAGAATTGGTTCAGTTTAAAAATTTTTTCAAAACATTTCGCCAATAAATGTATAAGTATCAACCTAACAAGGAATGTATTACAAACTAATACATTAATGGGCGAAAAGTTTTGAATAAATATAGAAGTATATATATATTATATATATATATATTATATATATAATTACTTAATTAAAATTATTTCAAAAACAAGAATACTTTTAATGCATATATTATTCCATAATATATAGCATATATTACCATTAAAAGTACTCTTGTTTTTGAAATATTTTTAATTTATTAATTATATATATTTATATATATATATATATATATCTATATATATATATATATATATATATATATATATATATATTTGTTGCTTTGCAACACTGTTTTCTTGTATACACTTATCACTTTCACTATATGTACTTAAATAAGAATCTTATTTGGTATTTATGCGAGTTAACTTTCAAAGACCGGTCTTGTTTCCATCATCAGTCATACTGACCAATGTCAGTACATTAAGTACATATAGTGAAAGTGATATATATATATATATTTGTTGCTTTGCAACACTGTTTTCTTGTATTCACTTATCACTTTCACTATATGTACTTAAATAAGAATCTTATTTGGTATTTATGCGAGTTAACTTTCAAAGACCGGTCTTGTTTCCATCATCAGTCATACTGACCAATGTCAGTACATTAAGTACATATAGTGAAAGTGATATATATATATATTTGTTGCTTTGCAACACTGTTTTCTTGTATTCACTTATCACTTTCACTATATGTACTTAAATAAGAATCTTATTTGGTATTTATGCGAGTTAACTTTCAAAGACCGGTCCTGTTTCCATCATCAGTCATACTGACCAATGTCAGTACATTAATTACATATAGTGAAAGTGATATATATATATATATATTTGTTGCTTTGCAACACTGTTTTCTTGTATACACTTATCACTTTCACTATATGTACTTAAATAAGAATCTTATTTGGTATTTATGCGAGTTAACTTTCAAAGACCGGTCTTGTTTCCATCATCAGTCATACTGACCAATGTCAGTACATTAAGTACATATAGTGAAAGTGATATATATATATATTTGTTGCTTTGCAACACTGTTTTCTTGTATTCACTTATCACTTTCACTATATGTACTTAAATAAGAATCTTATTTGGTATTTATGCGAGTTAACTTTCAAAGACCGGTCTTGTTTCCATCATCAGTCATACTGACCAATGTCAGTACATTAAGTACATATAGTGAAAGTGATATATATATATATTTGTTGCTTTGCAACACTGTTTTCTTGTATTCACTTATCACTTTCACTATATGTACTTAAATAAGAATCTTATTTGGTATTTATGCGAGTTAACTTTCAAAGACCGGTCTTGTTTCCATCATCAGTCATACTGACCAATGTCAGTACATTAAGTACATATAGTGAAAGTGATATATATATATATTTGTTGCTTTGCAACACTGTTTTCTTGTATTCACTTATCACTTTCACTATATGTACTTAAATAAGAATCTTATTTGGTATTTATGCGAGTTAACTTTCAAAGACCGGTCTTGTTTCCATCATCAGTCATACTGACCAATGTCAGTACATTAAGTACATATAGTGAAAGTGATATATATATATATTTGTTGCTTTGCAACACTGTTTTCTTGTATTCACTTATCACTTTCACTATATGTACTTAAATAAGAATCTTATTTGGTATTTATGCGAGTTAACTTTCAAAGACCGGTCTTGTTTCCATCATCAGTCATACTGACCAATGTCAGTACATTAAGTACATATAGTGAAAGTGATATATATATATATTTGTTGCTTTGCAACACTGTTTTCTTGTATTCACTTATCACTTTCACTATATGTACTTAAATAAGAATCTTATTTGGTATTTATGCGAGTTAACTTTCAAAGACCGGTCTTGTTTCCATCATCAGTCATACTGACCAATGTCAGTACATTAAGTACATATAGTGAAAGTGATATATATATATATATATATATATATATATATATATATATATATATATATGATATATAATATATAGCCTATATATATGAATATATAGTAGATAATATATATATATTGAAAGTATTCTTGTTTTTGAAATATTTTAAATTTATTAACTATTTTACAAGAAAACCTATCATTTATAATGCCTTGAAACAAGATTACCTATATACCAATATACACGCATATATATATATATATATATATATATATATATATATATATATATATATATATATATATATAACAATAAGATTCTGGTTTCAGTACATTGTAGTTAACAACATATCTGTATATATTATACATATGTATAAGATATAATTATATATATATATATATATATATATATATATATATATATATATATATATATATATATATTTTGATGTATTTATTGGCTTTAATTATTATGTTCAAACTCCTGAAGTAGGTGTGGGAGTCAGATGAAAAATTCATATATTTGGAGGGAGATCAGTATAAACTATATTAGACAAAAGCTCACTTAAAAAGAAGGAAATCTGTAGAAAGTAGTATTTACAATTGGTCTAATTTGTCTAATGACTCCGGTTTGGTTAAAAAAATCTTTTAAAAGCTTCATATTTATGAAAGTCTTATTATTATAAATAAAACAATTTTCCAATCAAATATCTTTATAACTATAGTACTATTTAAAACTTTTTAAGTTGTTTATAAATTTCATTTTATGAGTTTGATATTATCTCATGTACACTTTCGTATGCGTAAAACTTACAAAAACTTTCCCGTGATACCTCATTTAAAACCAAAACCTGAGCTTATCTTATGAGTCAAAAATTTATTTATTTATTTATTTATTTTGTCATAAACTTTTCGCTTTATGTGTCATCATCATATCAGTGACTATAACAACACGACTTCTAAACAACTTGGGAAATACATTTGATTGTGAGATGATGCTCGTTATGATTTTATTGTATTACTAATTAAACTTAAAAGACTTTGATTTATTTTGTTAACACTTTGCCACGATTTTAAGTTACCCAAAAGGCAAAGAAAAACTGTAACTATCATTTCTCAAGTTTATATTCGCCCATAAGTAACAGAAAATCATTAGTTTAAACAGATGGTGATATTCTTTCCGTCTATATTATCTCAAATAGGACTAGGTGTATAAATTTAGAGCCGTATAATTCTGCGAGTTTTTTAAAACAAAATTACCTAACGACCTCAGAGAATGTGTTTTTTTAGTTCGTCACATCCACGTAAGCCGGCTCATCTGCTAACCATAACCCGACTGGATTTTGACGCAACACGTGACTTGACTAAAGGATCCTTTGTTTTTGTACAAAGCTCACAAGGCCTTTTAAAAGCAGCCGTTTCTGTTACGCGCATGTGAAGTGTATTGTCTTAAAAGCAAACACGACACGCATCTTGATCGGGTATATTCCAGGAGTAATGTGCTTCTAGGATCTGTGAATTTTGATTTTAAACATTATGATTTTTTGGTGATATTGTAATTCCTAATATTATATTGTATTCGTTTTAAAAAGGTATTTTTCAATTACTCATATTAGTTCACACTCTTCGTATGTATGTATATATATATATATATATATATATATATATATATATATGTATATATATATATATATATATATATATATATATATATATATATATATATAAAGATATAAATCAAAATACAAATACAAGAATTATTATTGAATTTACAATTCAAAGCTTTGAATTGTAAATTCAATAATAATTCTTGTATTTGTATTTTGACTTATTTCTTTATTAATACACGAGAATACATATTGCGATATATATATATATATATATATATATATATATATATATATATATATATATATATATATATAGTTCAAATGTCCAATCTTTAATAAAATACTTTTTTTCCATCCACTCAAGTTTTTTAAAACTTGTAATTGATGACACCTGATGTTAATAGAAATTATTTCAAATACTATTTCATTTATCAAATAAATTTTAGTTTTTATACTGAAAACACTTTTTTTAAAAGGGGCAAGTTATACAATTAGGTTATTTGGTCCCATTTGGCTTAAAATAAGTGTTAACATATGATTTTATAAAACAGATGATATTATGTTATAGTTTATGTGGTAGCACAGCTCTTTTAAGGCATAGGTTATTTACTATATTTATAATAATTGCAATTATTTAATACAAAGTAACTAAAATATTATTTTTATTGGTCCAAGTAGGAATTCAGTTTTAAAATGTTTCGTATATACTACTTGTTTTTAATGTCAACATATTCTGTTTGGAACTATATGAAGTAGCCAAACTATCAATTTATTTGAGTCAATATTTTTTACCGTATAAAAAAAGTTAATACCATTTAAATTGAGACTAGAACTTCTTATGGAGTGACGTCATCACTTAGGCATTTTTACGAGAAGGCTTAACAATCCAAAGATCGATGAATTGCCCCGAAAGTTCCTATAAACTGACTTAATGAATAATGCTAGCAGGTGTATTCGTCTTAACTTAGAGGTTGATTGGAGGTTATGCTTAAATAATTTTCAAATACAACCTATATATTAAGTAATATCCCATATTTAATTGCATTATGTGATACTAAATGATTACCTATAACTAGGGCGTTCACTACTCTTGTGTTAAGCTATATAACTTTCTGTATTGTGCGTTAGCACTATTGTGTATGTGAAGAAATATTATATTATTGCTTAATATTTAACATTTTTCATGGTTCATGTTGTCTATATTATTTAAACAAATACTTTTTCCTGATTAATCATGAACTTTTTCATTGTTTAGATTAACTGTAAACATTTTTTTTAAACTTGGCACGTTATTGGAATTAATCCTTCATAAAAACCTTGAAGCCAACCTCCATCAGGTGAGAAAAGAGAGAGAGAGCCTAGGGTAGTAGCTGTTCTATATCATACATTCATATGTAGGTCACATGCTTATTCTCTGCCAAAGCTCTGATCCCAAATACATAATAAATTCAAGGATGTTATTGCAGGTTATTTTTCCAAATGAATAAGCGATGTTATTACTTGTAGCTATTTATGTGCAACGGTTACTAGATACAGGGAAATTTATGCTGCAATTCATTTTTACGTCCGTTTAACAATGTCTTGTGCATCCTGATAAAGTTTCATTACTGCAGGATCTGTGAGGCCACCTCTGTGCATTATTCATTTTAATATAATACGTATAAGTAGAACTGATTTTTTTTACAGTAAACCGCCTTTGTTCTGACAAAATAAACTATCTGTGGAGCAACAAACACTGTAGAAGTATTCTAAATACAACAGCAGGCTCAAACAGAATAAAAAAATATACTCAGTAAGAAAGTAAACTAACAATAATTATAAAACAAGTAATATAAAAAAAAAAATTAAGTAAATTTCAACTGAGGTCAAGAAATAAAAATTGTATCGTTAATTCCCAGTTTGTTTGTTTATTTTATTCGTTTCATTCATTTTTAACTTTACAGCACTATTTATGGTATTTTGTGATGAACATGAACCGTTTAAAGTTGTACAATGTAGGTTTCAACGACAACCAGATGGGTGGGGGGATTCATATACGTCTTTGACGAATGCATTTCTTAATATTGGAAAGTTGTCGCAGCGACAAATCTCACTAAACTTTGAACATGAAGATTCACAGTTCAAATCCGAATAAACCCCCAAATTTTTATAATTTTATTATTGAATAAATATTTATTAAAAGCTTTATTATCTTCAATTGTAATCCACTATGGATTAAAATAATGTATTTGAACTTGATTTGATGAATAAAAACGTATTTATTAACAAATGAAAATTTGTACAAGATATATACACACACACACACACACATATATATATATATATATATATATATATATATATTAAATATAGGGTTTTACTAGATAATTATTGTCCTGAAGATGCTGATACTATTTAATCGGCGAAAAGCTTTGAATAAATATATTCATTAAAAGTATTCTTGTTTTTGAAATATTTTTAATTTATTAATTATATATATATATATATATATATATATATATATATATATATATATCAGAAAAGTGTGCGCTAATAGAATAAATTATATATTTTTTTTATTAGAACTTAAATATAACAGTATATATTCAGAAGTTAATATTAAAAACAGAATCATATACATGGCAAAAAAATGTACCTGGTAATGTACCAAATACCTCACAACACGTGCGTAATAATACAACTTGCGTCTGACACCCCCAAAAATAAGGAATGTTGAAGTAAAGGCAAAATAGCTTATAATGTAACTTAATTTGAAATTTATAATTTAACACAATGACTTTGTTATAAAACCACAATGTTATACTAGGCCACAATGTTATACTAGTCCACAATGTTATACTAGGCCACAATGTTATACTAGGCCACAATGTTATACTAGGCCACAATGTTATACTAGGCCACAATGTTATACTAGGCCACAATGTTATACTAGTCCACAATGTTATACTAGGCCACAATGTTATACTAGGCCACAATGTTATACTAGGCCACAATGTTATACTAGGCCACAATGTTATACTAGGCCACAATGTTATACTAGGCCACAATGTTATACTAGGCCACAATGTTATACTAGGCCACAATGTTATACTAGTCCACAATGTTATACTAGGCCACAATGTTATACTAGGCCACAATGTTATACTAGTCCACAATGTTATACTAGGCCACAATGTTATACTAGGCCACAATGTTATACTAGGCCACAATGTTATACTAGTCCACAATGTTATACTAGGCCACAATGTTATACTAGGCCACAATGTTATACTAGGCCACAATGTTATACTAGGCCACAATGTTATACTAGGCCACAATGTTATACTAGGCCACAATGTTATACTAGTCCACAATGTTATACTAGGCCACAATGTTATACTAGGCCACAATGTTATACTAGGCCACAATGTTATACTAGGCCACAATGTTATACTAGGCCACAATGTTATACTAGGCCACAATGTTATACTAGGCCACAATGTTATACTAGGCCACAATGTTATACTAGTCCACAATGTTATACTAGGCCACAATGTTATACTAGGCCACAATGTTATACTAGTCCACAATGTTATACTAGGCCACAATGTTATACTAGGCCACAATGTTATACTAGGCCACAATGTTATACTAGTCCACAATGTTATACTAGGCCACAATGTTATACTAGGCCACAATGTTATACTAGGCCACAGTGTTATACTAGGCCACAATGTTATACTAGGCCACAATGTTATACTAGGCCACACTGTTATACTAGGCCACAATGTTATACTAGGCCACACTGTTATACTAGGCCACAATGTTATACTAGGCCACAATGTTATACTAGGCCACAATGTTATACTAGGCCACAATGTTATACTAGGCCACAATGTTATACTAGGCCACAATGTTATACTAGGCCACAATGTTATACTAGGCCACAATACAGCTTTAAAGTGTCCGGCTAGGGCATGTCACGTTAAAAAATAATAACATGTTTGCTAAAGTAAGCGAACCGATTGATAATTGAATTGGTCTCCATGATAGGGTACGTTATTTTATTACAGTGCACGATGGAGGTCATATTTCCCTCCAGCATCAACCCTAGGATAACTTTATAATATACTTTAAAGCAAACCTCGCTTCTTTATTAGATATTTAATATTCATTAAAATTTTAAAATCATTTTCACTTTGTACTTTTTGATTTCCTATTCGTCAAACCACCCCTCAAAAATAGTTTTTATTGAGGCTGAAGCATTTGAGAATCTTCGACTCTCTCAGATCTCTGAAATTTTACTTTTGTGTAACCTAAGAGAAATGTTTTCTTTTATTGTTGGAAGTTAGAATACACATTTCGTAAAATATAAAGCCTATTGTTAAATAATAGCAACCATTAAGGCAGTCGTTCTATTAAAATGTGTTTATTATTTAAGGTTATTCTTTTAAAATATTTTATTTAATTCAAAGTTATAGACAATTATTTAAAACTATTTCGGAGTTAACCTTAAGATTCACGTAAACTTTAGCATTTAAAAAAATGGAACATGTTTTATTCATAATAGTTAGAATCTACATAGCATCTACATAGATTCTACTTGTTATTAAATTTCTTCTATCACCTCACACTCTTCTAATATATATATATATATATATATATATATATATCTTATGCAAATTTTCAATAGTTATTTAAATATGTTTTTATTCATCCAAAGAAGTCCAAATACAAATTTTTAACCTCTAGTGGATGACAATTAATGGTAAGACAGTTTTTTAAAATATTTATTCAATAATTAAACTATAAAAAATTAGGTGGCTAAGGCCAGATTCGAACTAAATATCTTCGTGTTCCAAGCCCAAGTGCTTTGGCACTTAGCCACCTTTCCCATAGCTAGAAATGCACTTCTCAAAGATATATATAAAAAATTTTCGCCCTCATCTAGTTGTCGTCGTAACCTCTAGTCCTAAAAAGAATGAAAAGAATAAAATTAACAAACAGACTGGTTTAACGGTATCGAACCTTGCTTCACAAATGAAAAATGCGAAAAGAAACTACAAAATATAGCAAGCAACGAAAAAAAGAAAACGTTAAATAGTAACTAACATTTATAATAGTCCAACACCAAAAATAATAGTTCATAGATAGAAAGGGAATGGAAAATTGCAAGAAACTTCTCTTACTATTTTGCCACATAATATTATTATTTTGACATATTTGTATACTCCTATATATATATATATATATATATATATATATATATATATATATATATATATATATATATATATATATGAATTGTAATTATAAAATAAAAAGAAACAAATAAACATTGTCTTTTGTTGATTTAGGTAGGAGTTGACTTCAATTTTGTTTTAATGTTACTTGTTTTTATAACAAGGTCTGGTTTATTGCTTACAGAGCATCCTATGACATTAGCTAATAAAAAATATTTTTAAAATGAATAATAACTTCCTTGCCAAATTTCTCTTCACATACCCAAAACATTTAACTAATATTGAGTTGTAATTATCCATTTACGCTACAATCTAACACTATATTTTCAGATTAGCTAATATCTCAAGCTCTGGCGAACGGCCAACTCGCCAAGTTAAATCCGGCGATAGTATTTCTGGAGCACGCTGTCCGCACGACATGTTACAAAGTTCGCACCAGTCGGCTTTTTAACGTCAGTGGTGCATCGTGCAGTGGGCGGGGCCTAGGCACGCGGCCCCACGTGGTAAATGCCACTCCGTCCGAAAAGAGTAAGTCATAGTTTGTTCACTAGATTTCTTACGCACCGGCACACTGTGCCGAGACATTAGTAGCCGCTTAACCTCAAAATTCAGGCGGCAATCACCTGTTGAACTGAATCAGCTGATAGGCCTATACGTCCAAACCGACCGTACAGCTCTAAACCGTAATTATTTTTAAAAAAGTATACTCTGTGCTTTTTGACTGTGCATTAGAAATACTTTGTAGCATTTTAAACTAAAACTTACTTAGGGATTTGTTTGACTGAATTTGGGTTTTAGGATTTTTCGTTCACGTCTAGTTACATTCAATAATTTATAATAAATCACTTGAAAGAAGTAAGTAAGCTGAAATACAAAATTTGGGAGAATAGAGTGAAATACAACACTAGTTAAATTCTGCTGTTGATCAACAAATATAGGTTATTTATACTATTGCAAATAATTTCCTAAGAATGTAAATGCAGTAGGTTATATTTCAACATCTTTATTTTCTATTGTCACTTTTTATATTGTTTTTGTTTTATTATAGTAAAGCGTTTAAATAGTATTAGTTATGCACATTAAAGAACTTAATTCTAATAATATCATTTTCAAGACTTTAATGTCAATTTATCGTATACTATTATAACTGTGCTACGGTTACTTCTACTTATTGTACATAGTCACTGATGATGACAACATAATTGTCGAAACATGTTTGCATCAAAGTCTTTAAAAGAATATTGTTAGAAATTAGCAGTTTCATCTGAATAAGTTCAAAATGTATTTATACATACATTGATAGCTATATTTACATTTAAATTTTAAACATTTTTGTTCAAAAATGTAGCTTTTATGGAAATACCTAGTAATTTAGTACTCCATACATTTTACACTTTATCACTATTTACATATTTTAAGGATCTCATTCAAAGACGTTCAAATAGTTGTACTCGTTCATCAAACTCTCTGGTTTGTAATAAAGTGGTTTATCTTTAAATACAAAAGCGGTTGACTTGCGATACAACTGATTTGTGTGTACTTGTGTATTGTAGGCCTGAAAGACGATAACGTACCCATCATTAAAACGTTGCCTCTGTAAGTAAATAGTTGTACTCGTTCATCAAACTCTCTGGTTTGTAATAAAGTGGTTTATCTTTAAATACAAAAGCGGTTGACTTGCGATACAACTGATTTGTGTGTACTTGTGTATTGTAGGCCTGAAAGACGATAACGTACCCATCATTAAAACGTTGCCTCTGTAAGTAAATAGTTGTACCTGACTCTAAAGTCAACCGCCTTTTATTTAATAATAATCTCTGCGAGTGTAAACATGATTAATAAAAAGTGGTTTGTACGAGTGGTTTGGCTCGTATACCCTCTATATTCATCACAAAACTACTATGAAGAACAGCAAAGAAGCACATAGCAATGTTGTAGGTTTTTATACGTTTCCAATAATAAGGAAGGAAACATTATTTGACGTTTCTCTAAAATAAAGTGTTTTTTCTTAATTCGATGGCTTTGCTGAATCGGGTATAGCTATTTCGTTACTTCAAGCAAGCCTTTTTATTGAGAGGATAACGTAACTCAGTGCCCCTTTATTGAGAGTATAATGTAACTCAGTGCCCCTTTATTGAGAGGATAATGTAACACAGTGCCCCTTTATTGAGAGGATAATGTAACTCAGTGCCCCTTTATTGAGAGGATAATGTAAGTCAGTGCCCCTTTATTGAGAGGATAATGTAACTCAGTGCCCCTTTATTGAGAGGATAATGTAACTCAGTACCCCTTTATTGAGAGGATAATGTAAGTCAGTGCCCCTTTATTGAGAGGATAATGTAACTCAGTGCCCCTTTATTGAAAAGATAATGTAACTCAGTGCCCCTTTATTGAGAGGATAATGTAAGTCAGTGCCCCTTTATTGAAAAGATAATGTAACTCAGTGCCCCTTTATTGAGAGGATAATGTAAGACAGTGCCCCTTTATTGAGAGGATAATGTAACTCAGTGCCCCTTTATTGAAAAGATAATGTAACTCAGTGCCCCTTTATTGAGAGGATAATGTAAGTCAGTGCCCCTTTATTGAAAAGATAATGTAACTCAGTGCCCCTTTATTGAGAGGATAATGTAACTCAGTGCCCCTTTATTGAAAAGATAATGTAACTCAGTGCCCCTTTATTGAGAGGATAATGTAAGTCAGTGCCCCTTTATTGAGAGGATAATGTAACTCAGTGCCCCTTTATTGAGAGGATAATGTAACTCAGTGCCCCTTTATTGAGAGGATAATGTAACTCAGTGCCCCTTTATTGAGAGGATAATGTAAGTCAGTGCCCCTTTATTGAGAGGATAATGTAACTCAGTGCCCCTTTTTTGAGAGGATAATGTAACTCAGTGCCCCTTTATTGAGAGGATAATGTAACTCAGTGCCCCTTTATTGAGAGGATAATGTAACTCAGTGCCCCTTTATTGAAAAGATAATGTAACTCAGTGTCCCTTTATTGAGAGGATAATGTAACTCAGTGCCCCTTTATCGAGAGGATAATGTAAGTCAGTGCCCCTTTATTGAGAGGATAATGTAAGTCAGTGCCCCTTTATTGACAGGATAATGTACCTCAGTGCCCCTTTATTGAGAGGATAATGTAAGTCAGTGCCCCTTTATTGAGAGGATAATGTAACTCAGTGCCCCTTTATTGAGAGGATAATGTAACTCAGTGCCCCTTTATTGAGAGGATAATGTAACTCAGTGCCTCTTTATTGAGAGGATAATGTAACTCAGTGTCCCTTTATTGAGAGGATAATGTAACTCAGTGCCCCTTTATTGAGAGGGTATTGTAACTTAGTGCCCTTTTATTGAAAGGATAATGTAATTCAGTGCCCCTTTATTGAGAGGATAATGTAACTCAGTGCCCCTTTATTGAGAGGATAATGTAACTCAGTGCCCCTTTATTGAGAGGATAATGTAACTCAGTGCCCCTTTATTGAGAGGATAATGTAACTCAGTGCCCCTTTATTGAGAGGATAATGTAACTCAGTGCCACTTTATTGAGAGGATAATGTAACTCAGTGCTCCTTTATTGAGAGGATAATGTAATTCAGTGCCCCTTTATTGAGAGGATAATGTAACTCAGTGCCCCTTTATTGAGAGGATAATGTAACTCAGTGCCCCTTTATTGAGAGGATAATGTAACTCAGTGCCCCTTTATTGAGAGGATAATGTAACTCAGTGCCCCTTTATTGAGAGGATAATGTAACTCAGTGCCACTTTATTGAGAGGATAATGTAACTCAGTGCCCCTTTATTGAGAGGATAATGTAACTCAGTGCCCCTTTATTGAGAGGATAATGTAACTCAGTGCCCCTTTATTGAGAGGATATTGTAACTCAGTGCCCCTTTATTGAGAGGATAATGTAACTCAGTGACCTTTTATTGAAAGGATAATGTAACTCAGTGCCCCTTTATTGAGAGGATAATGTAACTCAGTGCTCCTTTATTGAGAGGATATTGTAACTCAGTGCCCCTTTATTGAGAGGATAATGTAACTCAGTGCCCCTTTATTGAGAGGATAATGTAACTCAGTGCCCCTTTATTGAGAAGATAATGTAACTCAGTGCCCCTTTGTTGAGAGAATAATGTAACTCAGTGCCCCGTTATTGAGAGGATAATGTAACTCAGTGCCCATTTATTGAGAGGATATTGTAACTCAGTGCCCCTTTATTGAGAGGATAATGTAACTCAATGCTCCTTTATTATGGGGATAATATAACTCAGTGCCCCTTTATTGAGAGGATAATGTAACTCAGTGCCCATTGTTTATATTTTGTTAACAAATAATATCATGATTCTGGAAACTATTTAATTTTCGTTTTTATAAACATTTTCTATTTGTGTCTATATTTTATTCACATTTTCCATCTGTAACTTTTAAAAAATTGTGTATGCATTTAGATAATTTTAAAACCATACAAAAAAAGTGTTTTTTAAGTGATCCTGTATCTCGTATTTCAATATTATTTGAAAGTACTTTTTATCACCTCAGAGACGCTTTTGAGGTATTTCAGAAATTACAGGGCAACACTTACTAAATTTTGAACTTAAGAAACGCACTAGGTGATAATGACACTGTAGGATAGGAATGCAGGGCTTCTATACTTTTGAAACTTTAGGTGATCATCCACTATATGTTTTATACCTTAATGACACCACCGAAGTATTTAAGGGATTACTAGGCAACGCTTACTAAATTTTGAAGTTACGAAACGCATTAGGTGATAATGAAACTGTAGGATAAGAATGCAGGGCTTCTACACTTCTGAAACTTTAGGTGATCACCCACTATATGTTTTATCACCCTAATGACACCCCTCAGGTATTTCAGAAAATACTATATCCAGGTTTTATTTAATTGACCCTCTTCCTTGTTATAAGGCGGGTAACAAAAGGAAATGGGTAGAATTAAGTAAGGGACCTAATGACCTTATGCTACTAAAGATCGGAGACTTTTCTATCGTGTCGTGGGAAAGTTAGCTTTTCTGAAACTATAGCAAGGGTCAAGTTATTGGTGTCATTCCATTGTTAAAAACGCGGTTAATAAAGAAAATTGGGTGGAACTAAGTAAAGACTTAGTGAACCCCCTGGTGCAGGGGATCTTCCCTGGTGCAGGGGATATTATGAGATAGTGTGGGCATTTAAGCTTGCCCGAAGTAGAACTTCATTCGACCATGGTGTAGAGAGGGGTCTACTCCTTATCCGGTCTTGATATATTAAGACGATCAACGGAAAATCAATAGTTTCAAATCTATTCAAAAATAAAAACAATTTTACTCAAAGCGTCAACATTTTAAATTTTATTTCAAAATTAATTGCTGTAGTGATTATATTTTGTATAGTACAACATTATTTTGATTCGTGTTTGTTATTTTACGTTTATACAGTTATTTCTCCAAAGTAAAGCCATTTTATACAGTTATTTCTCCAAAGTAAAGCCATTTGAAACATTATTCCAAAGCGTTTGTCCAGACGAGAAGTTATTGACAACAATTTTACTGTTTGAAGTCATTATCCATACCTAACATTATATCAAACCGTTTACATTCCACCCTCGGGGGATGGTATCGAGTTGCAACCACAGTAATCTCACTAATAACCCTTGGCAATGATGTCACGTGACCGTCGGTCCACAATGACGACATGTCGAAGGTCAAGTTTAAATTTACACCTGTGTTAACGGGCAGACTCTGTTGCCGGGCTCAGTGTAAATATAGCCTAGACTGTGGCCACTTGTGTGCACATACCTGCTAAATAAAGATAGTTTCATTGTATTTAATGGCAAACCATTACAGCTATCGGCAAAATGTATTATTTATCGACACTCTTCACATATGTACTGTATAATCTTTTATTTCTTAAAATACCAAACTATTTTCTGAAAACATTATACCTTTATATTAGCAACTTTTACAATATAACTATGTAATATATAAACCAATGGTTGGAAAAGGTTACAAAATTTCCAAATACATTTTTTTTAAATTTACCATATGTTACTTAAAAATGTATTCTAAACAAGCATATGAATAAGTTATAAGTTAATTAGAGCTTACGTAGTAAGGACAGTTTTCTACGGTGAACAATAAAAAAGTTCACTCAAAATCTCACCACAAACTACTTTATAAAGTCATATAGACTAGTTTCGATTACAATGTCGCCTTCATCAATGATAGGCTACTACTTGATGCAATAGCCCATAACTAATGAAGGCGACATCTTCGACGAAACTAGTCTGTATGTAATATTAAACTAGTGTGAAGTGAGATTTAGAGTCAACTCTTTTCTATTAAAGCATAGATGAATTTTAAATATCGCCAACCATAAACAGTGGAAAAACTTACGATAAATTAAGCCGTTCATACATAACCTCAATTATTGTGAGGTTATAATTGGTTGTTATCGATTATTAACAAATACACTCCTTTATGATTGTCGTAAAATAACCTCAGTTTCTGTATAACACATTTCTGTATAACTATATTACTCGTTCAATACCGCTAAAATTTATCACCAAATTCTTTTGATTTAATTCCTTTTGCACATTTCGATTCTCAAACCATCATCTTCAGAAGATATTACTACAAGAATATTTCCTCTGAAGAAGTATTATTGTAATAATATTACTTTGTATAATATACTAATAATATCATTATTGATAATGTATTACTAATAATAACAAGAGAGTTATTCTTGAAATAATTTCCGCTGAAGATGATTGATTTACAACTGAAATGTGCATAGGGATTTGAATAAAGTTTTTATGTGTTAAAAAGATTGTATTTATTTTAAATACAAAATTACACTACAATTGCATCAAACTGTTACAATGTATCCGGTTTGGTTAGATATGCATCAACCATGGTTCTTATAGCATCAAGAAAATAATCGTAAAATAATCCAGTTGGGCACATAGTCTTTAATGTCGTTAGTGCCTCGTTAACAAATACTTGCTGTATACATTGTCACCACGGAACATAAAATAATGACGTAATATGTAATGGAAGGTTCATTTTCTTTTTTGTTGTTTCCGTGCGCCTTTACAGTTGAATTATTTGCTCTATGTACGTCATACTACAAATACAAAGCCAGTTTGCCAATAGGTAATGACCGAAATATAAATTAAATTCTCATATAGGGAAGTAACCGTTTCCTGTAAAGAAGTGAATACTAGTTTCAGGACGTCTGAACAGAAAATTATACTAGTAAAATCACTACGCTCCAACACATTTCCAAAATAAATATAGCTTTTGTGTAATTCTATTTATATTATTCTAAATCAGTAACTAAGTACAAGAGATGTTAATTATGAGGCATAGATGTAAGACGCTATGAATAGTAATTGAAAAAGAACCCATGCCATTGTATAACATAGGAGCATTGTGTTCAAGAAAGTAATTAAAACCGCGTCACACTAAAGTGCGTACATAATACTCTAGTTCAGATATTCTACGCTAGATAGAAGCACCTTCGGAATTAATGTCGAGATAATGTCAGACCCGGGTAAAAAAAAAGAGATACGTTTTTGTTGACAGGTATCAATATTAAAAGATTTTCTGTGCAATATTAGAATAAAAGGATAAAGAGGATAAAAACATAAAGGTAAAGTAGTTTGTATATAATAATTTACTTCAATAATTTACATTTTTTTTTATAGCGTTGTAATCTTTGCAAGTATGTCAGAGATTCTTCACGATCATCATTCTAGTTTGTAACTTCTTGTGTGCTAAATTGTGTTTTGTAACAAGACCCTCTGATGATGATGACATGGTCATCAAAATGTACATAAGGGTTTAATCTTAAGTAACTTGTTTTATTTGTTATTTTTGATTATTTTTGTGGTATTGGGGTTCTTTTCCATATTTTTATTGTAATATATTGTACCACTGTGCTCTTGATATTGTGTATTACTTGTTTATTTATTAGAAGCACTGTTCATTGTTTTTTTTTTATTTATTTAGTAAAACAATACACTACAGTCGCTCCAAGTTATATTGCCATGACGTCAAGGTCAAAAGAGAATAATAGGTTCCAAAAATTAAATATACAAGTTCAACTATTATTAGCAGATATACTCTTAGGATTTAAATAAAACGTTTATGTCGTTAGGAGGTTTTATTTATTTATAATAAAAATTACACAACAGTCGCTTCAAGCAACTATTTATTGTTAGATTCTTGTATAACATTTTATTGTTATTCTAAACATTTTCCACGAGCTAAGCAGCAGAATCGGTTTCAATGTGTAGCTTCATGGTACATATTCAAAACAAAAATAATTTTTTCTGTTTTATTCGGTTTCCTATTTTTGTTTTGTAACGAATTAGGGATTGATTTTAACAATTGTTTTTTTATATTACTTGTTTTTAACACATGTTTATGCCATTTTGTTATTACTTTGAAAGTTTTCCACGAACTAAGCAAACAGAATTGGCTTCATTATGCAATTTTATAATACACATTGAAAATACAAATTACTTTTTGTTTTATTCGGTTTCCTAGTTCTTAAATAAAAACCCTTCAACTTCTCTCGTAACCCCTTGTTAAGACTTCCACAAATGTTTTAGGGTTTTGCTTCCCCAAGCACCAAGATCAAGGTGAAGTGCTTCCCTTTAAGGCTGCGCTGCCAGAGTATTGAAACGATCTCCGAAACCGAGTTTTATGGTCTCCGAATCGTAAAACGCTTTTACTTGATAATAAACATTTTGAAAACTGGGTCGACGATTATCCCAGCGGTGCTTTTTCAACCCATCTCAAGCAAATTACGTATCAATACTTTTCCCAAGTGTTTTATACTGAAAGCTACTAAAATCGTTTTTAGTGATAAAATTCCATCGAAAATGGGGAAATGTTTTAAATTTCTTTACACGTATTTTACAAACACATTCCACCTAATTCTACAATATGTTTTGCAACTGATGCAAACGAGCTAGCAATGCTTCTCTTAATCATAGCACATCACGAAATTTGAGCTTGACCTTGTGAGTAAACATAATTACAAAAACTAACTCACAATCAATAATTTATTTTTCACACGCGTTTCTATGACTAAAATCGTAATTATCATCGTTGTCTACAATTGTAACTAGTTATAGTTTTGAATTTGTGTAGTTATATTCACTGACGATGATGATTTTGTAAGTGAAAGCAATAAAGAAATTAAATTCCTGATTGACAGTTGATGTTTGTTGTAATTTATTTTCTACAGAAATAAAATGCTTTAGGTAAATTGTAAGCTATTCACAAGCATACAATGAATTTCTACTAATTCTTTATTATAAAGATTTTTCGAGACTTAGTTGTAACGAAAATTTCCACCAGCAAAATATATATATACATATATATATATATATATATATATATATATATATATATATATATATATATATATATATGTATGTATATATATATATATATATATATATATATATATATATTTGTCAACCCAACATATATAATAAAATTACATTAACACATATTTAATAATTACAATTATTATAAATATAATCGACAGAATCCCAATATTAAGTGGATAAATAAAAAGCGATATTAACTAACTATTAAAATTATTTCATTAAATTTAAGTAATGAATTATTATTTAGAAAAACTTGTATTAACATAAAGAAATATCCACTGCAAATTTTAAAAATATACTTAACTTGAGTGTATGAAGAAAAAGTATTTTATTAACGATTGACAATTTAGAAGATATGTATATATATATATATATATATATATATATATATATATATATATATATATATATATATATATATATAAGGAGAGTGTGAACTAATAGTAGGAATTAAAAATGACACACTAAGAAGACTAATAATCTATCCTCTACTATAATATAAATATAACACACCAAGCAAAAACACAACAATAAATTGTAACAAGCGCCACACAAAATGCATCTTAAAAAAAAATCAATTACGAAATGTAAAAAAATGACAATTTTTGGTAAACGTTTACTACTCCTTACGAATAAAGCTATATAAATATACATTGTGTTTAGTTTAACAATTCGTTTTTACATAAAAACTCAACATCATATTAAATTTACCACGACCAATGTGTGTAGCGTATATTAAAAGCAAAGGATTTCCTTACGGGGGAGGTGTTGGGTGGATGTGCTCCTACGCCCTGTCAAGCGTTACACCTGACATTTTATTTACTTTATCTATATTTGATAATGCATGTTCGATCCCGTTGCGTGATGAGGAGAAACTTCTTTTCATACTACGCTAAAGGTGTTATTTTAACATCCATAAGCAATGATGACGTATTTAAGAGAACGCAATATTGTGATTAATGTGGTACGATATGTTGTAAGCTTGAAGATAATATTTCTTCAACTAGTGTACAGATGTTTGCACTTAATATTTCCTACGTTTAAATAAAACGTAATATTTCATACGTGTTAAGTGGTTACAACCATAAACACACGTTATGCTGGAAAGTCATCACCAATAATGGCGTGCGTGAGTGTGTGTGTGTGTGTGTGGGTGAGAGAGTGTCTGTGTATTGTATGTGTGTGTGTGTCAGAGAGAGAGAGAGAAAAAGAGTCAAAGTGAGCGAGTGTAAGAGAGAGAGAGATAGTGTGTGAGGAAGTTAGAGCCTGTGTGTGTATGTGTATGTTATGTATGTGTGTGTCAGACAGAGAGAAGGAGAGATTCAAAGTGAGAGAGTGTAAGTAGAAAGATAGTGTGTGTGAGGGAGATAGAGCCTGTGTGTATCAGAGAGAGGGAAGAGAGAGAGAGTCAAAGTGAGCGAGTGTAAGAGAAAGAGAGAGAGAGAGAGGGAGAGATAGTCAAAGTGATTGAGTGTAAGAGAGAGAGAGAGAGAGAGAGAGAGAAAGTGAGCGATATAGAACCTGTGTGTGTAAGTGTGTGTGTATGTATGTGTGTGTGTGTGTGAGTGTGTGTGTGTGTATGCATGTATGGAGGGTGTTACAATATGTTCACGTATACCTAACTGCGTAATTGCCATGGAAAGAGACAGGGGTAACGCAAAGAACAAACCTCTTTGTTACAAGAAAGCAAAGCAGACAAATTAAGACTTTTCCTCAACCACACTCGGTCAACATAATTTTTGTTACTTATAAATAGAGTTTTTTTAAAAATATATATTCTTTCAAAAATGTATTTCAGTCTCGTTTTTAAATTTCCATTTACACTTACAATTCACAAATTTGGAATATGTTTATTTCAAACTTTTATAATATTTTGTGCAGATGCTCCTTGTTTTTTTTTAAATCTCAAAACTCTAGATTTAATCTTTAAACGACCTTTAAAAAGATATTTTCGATAATTACTGGCAACTTCGTGAGAAAAGTTTTCCCTCAGGTACTAATTTTTCAGTAAGTAAAATTACATAATCTAAGAAGGGGAAGGGGTGGAAAGACGGCACCATATTGAGAATCCACGCCCCAGGTAATGACAACACAAGGGAACATGTCTAAACTAATTAAAGCATTGAAGTTTTGGGTTGACATAACGTTAGGGAGAGAAACGGACATGTCGAAAGTGTTAACCTGATCAAATTAGACGTTTGTGAGAAACTTTGGTTCATGAATCTTGTCTTGTTTCATCATGTTATTTGTTTGCTGTTGTGTTTGCTTTGTGCTGTACAAAAGTTGAATGTCTGGGAGTTTTTACCTACGGTCTTTATTTATTACCACTGGGAGTTGAGCAAGACTGCCTTTCTCTTAAATTACTAAATACATCTGCTGTATTTCTATTTATCTAATTTCCTCTCCGAGTGTTGTTCGAATTTGTCGTGATCTCTCCTAACCTGAATTAAATGATAACATATGATTTCATATAACAGCTGATTTTATGTTATAGGTTATGTTGTAGGACAGGTATTTTAACGCATAGGTTATGTTACTTTATTTATTGTATATTATAAACCTTATTTGCTATTATAAAATATTTTTATCGCTCATCATAGGAATAAATTTATATTTCATTAAACCGTAATATAATTAATTCGATGTAATGATAATGTTGTATAAATTTGTATAAAATTGTCAAATTGAAAACTCCTTACGCTCGTCTGATACGATTTTAATATATTTCACATAAATTCACTAAAAAATGTTGTAGTCAGTATAGATTTATACACCTGATAAAGGTTTTCTAATAACTATATTAATTTAATAATAACCATATTATTAAAACTTCAATTAACTACATTCTACAAACGAATTTTTCGCTACCCTCAGTCGGTTTAATGAGCGCCAATTTTCTTCAATTCCTTCTATTACGTCACTCTCTTTCTCTCTCTCTATCTCTTTCTCTATATCTGCATATTTGGCTATTACCTCTTTCGGCCCCTACACTGTTTCTCGTTCTCTCCCTTTTTCCCTCTCTCTCTCTCTCTCTCTCTCTATATATATATATATATATATATATATATATATATATATATATATATAGTTCAGATTTTCAATCGTTAATAAAATAACTTTTTATTCATCCTTCAAGTTCAAACACATTTTTTTAACATTTAATGGATGGCACTTGATGTTAATACAGTCTTTTCAAAAATTATACAATAATTAAATTATAAACATTTGTAGGGTCTCAGTCGGATTCGAACTGAGTGTGTTCATGTTCAAGGTCTAGCACCTTTGCACAGCACCAACTTTACCATAGATAATCATGTAAATTTAAAGAAATCATTTTTTTTCACCCATCTGGTTGTCGTCGAAACCTCAATTGTACAACCTTAAATTGTTGCCATGGTTACCGCACAATAACATAAATAGTGACCAATGGTTAAAAATGAATGAAAAGAATAAAATAAACAATCAAACACTATCGAACCTTGCTTCACAAGCGGACAATGCGAAAGGAAAGCAAAAAGAAAATACAGCACAATGCAAGGAACGAAAAAAAGAAAGGGTATAAATAGTAGCAAACAAAATAATTAGTCCAACACCATGCGTAAACAAGAAATTGGAAAATTGAATAGAAATTTTTTTTTTATTTTGTCACTTAGTACTCTTATTCTGGCTTATGTATTAACATATTTATATTAGTTGCAATTTAAAAATAAAAATAAAATAAAATTTTCTTTGTTAATTTAAATAGGAATTTACTTTTTTTTTAATTTATGTAACGTGTTATACGTAGGGCCACATATTTATTTTCTCTTACCAGAAAAAAGACACTTTTTTAAGTTAGGGAGTTACGATATAGCTTCGGCCATAGAAACAACTTTTTGCAAAGCAGAAAATTGTAAATTATCTATCGATAGTTTAATAGTTATTACAACTTCAACATGTGAAAATACCGAATCTACTGAGACTCCTATCTTGATTTTTAGGACGAATCATGATTTTGAATGATGATTAATTTAGTCAATGGTTTTGTGTAGTAACGTAAAAGTGGTTTGTTTAAATATAAACATTGTGTGTCATACTTACTTCCTTATCGTGATTTTCACAGCTTATATTGGCGTTTTGCCCTTTCTTGGCATACAAAATTTCTTCATTAAAGTTTTTTCCCACCATCATTTGTGTTTGTTTGTTCCATTCCAATCTAGAGCAAAATAAATGTTTTTATTTAAAAGAAATAATTATAATTAGACATATGTGTCGAAAATATTACTTATCAACACAATAAGACCAACATTATAAAAAAATCGTAAATTTATTACTTTAGGCTATGTTACTTGGATAATGAGGCGACTCAGAAAACTAGTTAGCGACAAAAACCAAAGCACTATAAAAAATATATATTTGAGTACAGTTTTCTGCCTTTCGTAACGTTACAATATTCTCCTCTGAAACGCGCCAAAACACGGGAATAATATAACATTAGGAATGGTAGAAAGCTGTAATCAAATATATATATATATATATTTATATATATATATTAATATAATAAATATGGTGATATATTTTCTTGTAATATAGTTAATAACATAAATTATTTCAAAAACAAGAATACTTTTAATGAATATATTTATTAAGGATAAATATATTCATTAAAAGTATTCTTGTTTTTGAAATATTTTATTTTATTTTATTTATATATATAGAGAGAGAGAGAGCGTATGTATTACGGATTAGGTAACTATTAGGATATTTAAAAATATTTATCTTATTTTAAATAACGATAAAAATAACCACAGCAATATCAATTGCAATAATAATATTAATAATAATAAATTTTATGAATTTTCAAGTTCTTTCATAAATATATTTAAGATGAGTGTATTAGTAATTTCACTTTTAAAAAATTAACCGATATAAACACTAAAAGGTAACTATGAATAAAAAGCAATTATCTTGATAGAAATCGGTAACATTCATGGTGGCTGTTGGAGAGGGTTTCACCCCTTCGCCATTAATTCAGTGAGCCCGACCTTATAAGTAATACAAAATGTGTTCGCCCGACTCGTCCAAATTTATTCCATTTCCGAAACAAGATTTTATTAAAATACAAACCGATCCTGAGCGCGCTCAATCCGATATCTTCATCCGACAAAATATTCAACTCAATTTCATCCGGTTGTGGCATTGAATATTTTACTCAGCAGCCCGCAGGACCCACTGAAAAAAAAACACGTTTTAAAACGTTCATTTATACTTATTATACTTTGGTTGTTGTCTTATAAAAACTCTTGTTCTGAACAGTATACTAAACACAGTGTGTGTGTGTGTGTGTGTGTGTGTGTGTGTGTGTGTGTGTGTGTGTGTGTGTGTGTGTGTGTGTTTGTGTGTGTGTGTGTGTGTGTGTGTGTGTGTATGTTTGTGTGTGTGTGTGTGTTTGTGTGTGTTTGTGTGTGTGTGTGTGTGTGTGTTTGTGTGTGTGTGTGTGTGTTTGTGTGTGTGTGTGTGTGTGTGTGTGTTTGTGTGTGTGTGTGTGTTTGTGTGTGTGTGTGTGTGTGTGTGTGTGTATGTTTGTATGTATGTGTGTGTGTGTATGTTTGTGTGTGTGTGTGTGTGTTTGTGTGTGTGTTTGTGTGTGTGTGTTTGTGTGTGGGGGTGTCTATCTGTCGGTTTGCTGTCTGTACTTCCACCATCTAGACACAGGGTAACTCTATTTATTTGTCTTATTTAAAATACAACCATTTTATAGTCATCTCTAAAGGTCACCTACAGATTAATTCCCTAGATTAAACCAAATATTCTGTGTAGTTATTTTTTCGTATTTATTTTCTCTTTACGTATAAATATACTTTGAATACATTATTTTAAACAAAAATTAGAAGTTAGTCTCTAAGCTGTATTTGGTGATGCAATGATTATTTTCAATTCCATCTGTTAGCTCACACTTTCCCTACATAAATATATATATACTCGTATAACATTTCTTCGACCTGTAGTGAATGACAATTGATATTATTAGTGTTTTTTTCAAATATTTATTCATTATTTGAATTTAAAAAAGTTAATGTCTTAGTCGGATTCGAATTGAATGACTACATGTTTGGTATCCTACACTTTGGCGTGCACGGTTTTCAATAGCTGGAAATCTATTACTTAAAGATGTATATGAAATTATAAGAGAAATGTCCCTTTCAATGATGAAGTATTATAAGAGATGGATAGAATGTGAAACTTATAAAGCGCCATCAGCTCATAAATTATAAATGAAAATCACAGAAAGTGAATAAATACTAACAAACAAAAATATTTATAAAATAACATATTTATAATAATTATAATCATAAAATAAATAGGAACAAAAATGAAACTTTTCTTTGTTGACCATAGTAGGTATTGACTCGGTTTTGTTTTTATATAACTTGTTTATAATTAGGTAACTAGCTATCATGAGTAGCTATGAGGGGTGGGGAGAGAGGTTACACTAGAGTTACAGAACCCTAGAGATAGAGTAGTGCAGTCACGTATGTCGTATGTACCTATTTTATATAAGTGTCAACATAGGGCCTATTTGTTATACATGCCTGTTAGAATAAAGGATAAGAAATAGGGGACAGGAATTGGCAGGAAATAATTTCCTAGTACCGAAATTTGGGAGACCGATTTGAATCGGATAATTAAAGCAACTATACAGACCTTCTCGCTACCGAGGAAAGGAAAGACGCCTGCGTGTGTCATACTTACTGTCATGGTTAAGCAATAATACAAGCTAATGATGATTAGTATTACTTCACCGTTATTGAATATTTACGCGGTGTGTACGATACCGTACACAATATCACCGACATACATAAACCTTACAAACCTAGCTTGAACATAAAGGTATAAGAAGTTTGTTTTCAGAAAGTTTGAACTTCTACGATTGGAAAAGAAAGAACATCTCACACGAACTAATAACACGTCTATATTTATACAAAAGTATACATTTCACATATATTCAAAGAGATTTAAACTCCCTAGAGTAAGAATATGTATCCTTCTCTCCCAAGAGAAGGAAAATATACTTTTTCTTCTTCGCCTTCCTGACAACTTATTTGGTAAAACATTGGAATTAATAAAAACAACAATGATACTGACATAAAATATGAAGGGTCGCGAACTGGTAACATTTCTACAGCTCAAAATATTGAATAAAATCCACGGAAAATGTGTTTACACAATTCTTGAAATACAAAATTTAAACGTATCTCATTAAAGATATATACTATGTTTAAGTATTATCGATTTTTCTAAAAACTATCTTAACAATGTTTACGTCTAAGTAACGTTTTACTTTTATTTATCCATTTTTGAAAGAATACATATCACTAAAAATAGCCACATATACAGAAACTTTGAATGGAATAAACATTTAGTTTTACGTAGGTAGAAATTACCTAAACATTTTGTTACAGACGACTGAGAATGTTTTCATTTCAACAATTGGAATAAAAATACATAACTTATTACCATTTGTAATTATTTCTATTGAAATGTATCAAAATGTAAATGAATTATCATAATTATTAACTAACCAAAACTATTTAATAATAACATTTTCCTTAACATAATATTATAAAATAACCCACGTGTTAAGACAATAGATTACCATATAACCTATAACATAAGATCAGCTGATGTCATATGTTATCATTTAATTCACTGATGGAGTTTATACTGTCGCGAAACTGTGTATTTATGTTCATTAAATAGGTTTTTGAAGACGTCGCTATAAAAACAAAGTTTTCACTTCAACAAAAACTAAATAAATATAGCACAAAACTGTTGAAAGGTTATTGAGTGAGCCAATGAAAGTTTTACTAGAGCACAGCAGACTTGACTGTCAGTAAATGTATGAAGGCAGACACATTGCAACTTTCTAACTGTATACTTGTAATCCCTCTAAACAGAAGTTACTCTAACAAGCTAATTGGTTTTCCTAATTATAAAGCTAATCAGCTGAAGCGATGTCTGCTTCTTACTTAAACTTGCTCTTCATGCGCCCTATAATAACATTAAAATCTCAAACTAAGGAATAAATGTGCTAACTTATCAGTGCTGATTAGGCTTACACAAAATTATATGTTTTATATACAGTTTACGTATTATGCTAAAAAAAACCCGTTTCACTATTCTGATTACTTTTACCATTTTGTATTTTCATTCTTCTGTCGTTTATGATTTTTACTTATAAATACATTCACTTTTCATGTACTTGTATTTTTTCATTGCTTTCTATATTTTTATTGTATGTTGTACTATGTATTTTATTATTCTCTTGTTTAATTCTAATATCCTCTATTTATAACTTACTTTTATAGGTTTATTTTGATATTATTCGAATAGTGCTGGCCTGAGCTAGTTCTTTTACATGTCTGATCACAAGACGTTCTGTATAGTATGAGATCTTCACAGCCATTCCTACCCAGAAACAGGACCTAACATTCCTGCGCCAGCTACTCAGAACACACATGTTTCAGTTTCGTTTAGTTTTGGTAAGACTGCAGTTAATTTCATTTATGTTGTGCAACTCTCGTACAACTGTTAGAAAGGATTCATATTGAGCAGAAAGTGCCAAAACAAATGGAGAAGAAAACCAACTAACCTGATATGACCGCTTAAAGAGAATTGAAACTTATAGGATTCCAGAAGAAAGGCAGAATTGGGTTCTCCTTTAAGCAAAGTAGGGTGAAGACGGCCTAAAAAACATCAGTGTTAAAATGAATTATGAGAAAAAGGCATTTTCGTTCCTACGTTTATGAAAGGGGGTACATACATACACATTAATACTAACCCTAACAAACGCACACGCGTAAATGTATGTGTGTGTGTGTGTGTTTGTGTGTGTACGTGTGTGTGTTTGTGTGTTTGTGTATTTGTAACACACACACACACACACACACACACACACACACACACACACACACACACACACACACACACACACACACACACACACATACACACACACACACACACACACACACACACACACCACACCACACCACACCACACCACACATGTAAAAACCATATTGACAAACATATTTGACTAAGAAGAGTTTAATGAATGACTATAAAACAATTAACTACTACGAAACCTATTCACTCTCATTCCTATGCGATTAGGCTTACCACCACATGCCCGATTTTACACTTGTATCTTGCAACTTAAGAAATATACTACCCCATTGTTAACGTCATCGACTCTCTTAAATTTCCATTCCCCAGTAATTTTCATTTAGAACGTCTATGCCCCGAATTAATATTCATTTAGCGCTGGTAACGTTCCTTTTACCAGTAAGAGCGTGAGCAAAATATTACCTCTATAATAAGTAAGATTAAAATAGAAGTAATAAGTCAATAACTCGCCAATGCGCCCTCACGTTGTCACTAACCCATCGCGTCTAGTACTGGACTTTGACTGTAGCTAGGTATATGTGGGAATTTTAAAAATATACAACTTCGTATACATGAAACATCCGTGTAGGTCACTCTTAAACACAAATCCACACTACCAATTTATGAGTAGCTTGTACACTTTTGTAAGACATTGATATGTTATTACCTTATATACTTTTTAACATATACAAAATCGTGTTACCAATTTTGTTTTCAGACGTAAAAACATTTTTTTTTTGATTTCTTTGTAAATATGAATTATATTTATAATATCTTTAGTTATAGTTCACAACGACTTGCCTGGGTATAATCGAATTTCGATATTACAAAAATAGGGAAGATAACTGAATTTATTTAAAATATGAGTTTTACGTGAATGTGAAAAACAAATTTAAAACTATCTGTGAGAAAGAAAGCAATTTTTTGTGTGGTCTAAATAGAATTACTCATAAGAATGTTTATCTATATAGTTGTTGACTTGTTTTAAATGTTTGGTAAATTAGGGTCAATAGTATATACATGCATCGCCTATGATGAATAGCAAATATATGTGATAAAAAGACAAGTTTCGGGGAATAAACAACCCTTTTATAGGATAAAAAGGGATTATTGATCCGTGCGTACTGGATTGCATACCTTAAGTATACCTATTATCAATCGTGTCCACCCTCTTCATCCAGTTTTATAAATATAGCTAAGGGATGACAGATAATATTTCGATAGTACTAAGTTCAGCTCATAATGATCGCCTCATTTTATGAGTAGAGAAACATTCTCCTATATCCCAATTATTCCTGCGTCAAAACGTGGCGAAGAATAATGAGTACTTACTAGTTATAAGGCAACTCATATAGGTGAAGACAGTTGTCTAGCTATGGACCCGAAAATTATGTGAAGAAGAGGGTCTATACATACGGAGAACTTTAAAGTGAGACGAAGTGAGGAGTCTACCTGGAGACTCGCCAAGTAAGTGAAGAAAGACGTCTAAATGGAATCCTTTAAAGACGGTGAAGAAAGTTGTCTATCTAGAAGCCTTTGTGATACGCGAAGAGAGATTTATACCTGGAAATTACAAAAGTAGATAAAGAGACGTGTTTACCTGAAAAATCTCCCAGTTAGTGGAAAAAGATATAAAGAAATATGTACCTGAGAACCCGTGAAAGAGGTGGTATATCTATAAATCCTCAAAGTAGACGAAGAGAAATGTCACCCTGAAAATGGATGGAGTAGATGAAGAGGTGATTATCAATAATCTCTTAAATAGGTATGGAGCGGTGGCTCTCTGGTAAGTGAAGTGTGTGAAGAGGGGTCACCAACTGCAAACCTTTAATAAGTTGAATGAAGAATTTTACCTAGAAATAAATTTAGTATGTGAACAGATATATATCTGAAAGATACTAAAATAAGTGGGGAGACGTGTGTACCTGCAAAATCTTATAAGTAGGCGAAGATGGTTTACCTAGAACTGCTTATTGTATGCGTAAAGTGGTGTAACGTAAGTGTAGAGATATGAGTGCCCCTCTCTTCACAAGAATAAATAAATAAACCCGAGAAGAGATGGGGTTATTTAAAAACCCTTGAAGTTGGTGAATAGAGCTTAAACATAGAAACCTTTAATGAAGGCAAATAAACATATATTCCTAGAAATGAGTGTAGTATGCTAAGAGATATCTATCTGGAAACTACTATAGCAAGTGCAAAGATGTGTCTCTTGCAAATCGTTCAAATAAGAGAAGAGAGTTTACCTTGAATGTTTTATAGAGATCACCAAAAAAAGATATGTCTAAATGAAAACCTCGTATGTAGATTAAGAGAAGTGCATATTGTAGGTGAGGACAATGTCTACCTGGAACAATTCATCTAGGTAAAGAGATATGACTGTCTCTCTCAGTACAAGAAAAAATAGACCCTTAAATAAGGCGAATAAATTGTTCTGCAAAAACTCATTGCAGTATGAGAAGAGATGTGTCTACTTAAAACCCTTAAAGTAGGCGGAGATGACATCCTGGAAACCTTTAAAGAAAACAGTGTTTGTCTCTGCATCTTACAGGTCTTTGTTATATGTGGAGAGATACTGAATTAAACTATTATGGTAGGTTAAAAGGTTTGTCTACCTAGGGACCAAAGTAATATCAAAGATAAACGTTGGTGTGTTAACAAGGATATTAAACGTTGCAGTATGCAATTGTGTAGCACGAGGCATGACAGTGTTGGTAGACGCAACTCGCTCTGATACCCATGAGAAGATATCCCCCTTATGTATACAAATCATACTTTTCTTTATTTATATGCTTATAATGTGTGTTTATATATTTTAATGTTCACATAATGTTCACCAAAATAACAGAACTATATGTCTAGTGTATGGAGATATTAAGTAATTATTCCTATTAATTCATGAGGTTTTCTCTCCCAACCAGAAACAATTCTCAACGTCTCCACGATTTATTGTTTCAATACATGAATATGCAATTAAATAAAAACTTATCATAATTGACAAATTCCGATTTAAAAATTAGTTAACTTTTTTGCATTGGTTAAGCCAATTTTAGTGGGGATTTTACTTTTAAAGTGAGATAGACTGAGCCTAGAGAAGTCTAATAAGCACTCGTAATCCCCATAAGAGTCTTTTGCGTGGAGATAGCCCCTTTAATCGGTCCGTGTGACATTATCTCTCCTTTCTGTTAGAGAATGTCAATTAACAATAACTGTTGTCAGGTTCTGTCCAATGTCACACTTTTAGACATATTTCAACTATAATTACTTTAAATGAAATTTCACCATATTCTTCGCGCAATTAAGCATTCACCTGTGTGCTGGAGAAAGAGTGAAGTTCTAACTGTGTTATTTCAATCACCATGCAATTCGCTCATTTACACGAT
>JBAIZL010000002.1:13762867-13765367 GCA_036971475.1 Prosapia bicincta | reverse complement strand
CGAGACTCTCGAGTTTACGTTTGGATTCGTGGAGGTGACGGTTCCATATGCCAGACTGGAGATTCCCACAAAGGATCTAGCTTTACCTTCTATAACAAAGAAGTGGATTTGAAAGGCAGACATTACTTGGCACTTCTTCTTTTTCACTATCCTCCTTTCTCCGTACACTTTTTCGTATAACACATTTCCGGATAGCTAAGTATGCAGCTATAAATAGTAGTAAAATAAAAAGGTTTTGCCGATTTGAAAATGAGTTTCTACCAAAGGAAATTAGTGGAAAGTGAAGGGAATATCTGAGCTAATGACCCAGAGTTAGAAGATTTATCGCAAGTAGATGATAAGAACAGAAGTAAAGTTTACAGTTTAGAATTTTTATTTATTTTCATTTTGAATAGTTTATATTATACTTTATATTTATTTTGCTTGATATTGCTTTTGCCTATTGTTAATATAATTTTTATTCTTTATACATTATATTTCTCAAAGTTATACACTTTTACCAGAGACAGCTAACTAGGAAATAGCTGCCGTGAGGCGTCGGGAAACCCCTCCCCCTCCCCAAAACGCCATTAAAAAATACTCAACATTAGTTGTAATTTAGATTATGTAATAGCTGTAACCCTCTGATGATGGGATTATTGTCGTCGAAACGCGTGAAGAAAAAATCTACAATGATTATTTGTGAGTCAGTGTGGACTTTTATTTAATTATTAACATTCTAATATGGTTAACTTTGGCGATGTATGTGTTGCATGTGTATTTTGTTACGAGTGTGGTTTTACTTCACAGCGTATTGAAAACCCTCTCAGAAGGTGGCCTATCCCACTTATTTATAATAACGTAAAATCTTCTTTCTCCCACTTTTAAGAGACAGTCGTCAATTTTTTCACACAAAAAAATATAATTTTATTTTAAAGTGCAAAGTTTTTGTTTTGGAGCAAAGCTCCGGGAGCGTTGCTTACACAAAAACGTCATCTGTCTATTTTGCAAAAGCTCTACTCTAAACTTTGCCCAAACAGACGTCACGACAATGGCAAAGTTGACTTCGCTCTAAGTACATTGTGCGATGCAACTTGTGCTCAACTTTTAAAGGAA
This sequence comes from Prosapia bicincta, assembly GCA_036971475.1. NCBI lineage: Eukaryota > Metazoa > Arthropoda > Insecta > Hemiptera > Cercopidae > Prosapia > Prosapia bicincta. The sequence goes on along the minus strand of JBAIZL010000002.1, from coordinate 13,764,272 downwards.
TTTCTCAACATAGAAAAGTGTTTAAAGTATAACAAAAGCTAATTTCTTGCAACGACTTATTTTAAACTCTCACTTAGATGGAAAAACATTGCCCTCCAAATACATTGTACTAAATTCAAATATAGCTCTATTATAATAGGCAGCGCTAATATTCTTTAACTAGTAATAATTGTATATATACATTTGTAAATTTTTTCACGAAAACTACTCTTAGGATTTTCACCGAAATTAGTACATAGGGGCCTTATAACCTCAGCAATCCAAAATTGGCTGCAGTGAAAATTTGCTGAAAAATCGCCAATATCATATTTTCGAAAAATTGTATACATATACGGTTAAAATGTATCTGACTGTTGCACGGTTCATACCCAGTTCTGAAGCCAACATTCGAACTGTTAAAAGCCGATCTTCATGGATTATGGCGCGTATTTCCCACTTCGACTAATCTCCCGCTCCGTGCCTCCTTTTAGATTCTTTCACGCTTTCCTTAAACCCTTCATTCCATCGAAACACCTGGGCACGTCGGAGAGCAATATCAACACGCACTTTTACGATTTTAGCGTAAGTTTTCGAAGTTGTTTCACCCAATCTGACACAAACTTTTATAGTGGAGCGTTGTTCTAGATGTTGCTTCTGTATTATCGTGACAAGCACCATCAACACACGTCTTCTAAACATGACACAGCAGGCTAACTAGACAAACTAGAGCGATGGGAAACATATCAATGGAGAGGTGAAGGATGCTGGGGAAAGGAAAAGAAGTTTCGAGGTTGCAGGCTTACCACAAGCGCGGCACTAAAATCAGTCTCATTACATGTCACACCTCGTATATGTGTAAATGTTTCTCGAAACCTGCTTTGCGAATATTCACCGAAACTAGTATATAGGGGGTCTTTAACCTCAGGAATCTAATGGCATAGATCAAAATTTGCTGAAAAATTATCAGTTTTTACAAAATTGCATATATATATTTGTAATTTTAACTCGGGAACTACTCTAAACATTTTAAATAAAATTGGTATATAGGGAATAAGAAACGCCTTTTTTATGCACAGGGTCATATATGTGCCATTCAAGAGGAATTAAAGAAGGAGTAGCTTTATTACTCTTTTGTTAAATGATAATCCACGTTTTGCTCGAAACATGTTTAAAATTTCAAACTCAATTGGAGTATGATCCGATCGTGCGGGAGGTTCTCTAACGTGTAAAGCGTCTACGGGAACAAATGTAATAGGAAAGTAAATATACGCAGTTTATACAGGTTGAAAGAATATAAAAACAATAAACGATGAAAGCATGTATTTTCTAAACCCAGGGTCTCCAACCTACGGCCAGAGGGCCACATACGGCCCACAAACAGATTTTTTCCGACTCGCTGAAGGCTATACTGAAAAAAATTATTTGG
>JBAIZL010000002.1:13747867-13757867 GCA_036971475.1 Prosapia bicincta | reverse complement strand
CAAGCACACCATGTAAATAGAAATAGTTTCTAAGCGTTCGTTTCTAGCCCTAACTTGTCTCCCCATAAGGGTGAAAATAATAATTCGTTATTGTACTTGTGTGTATTTCATTTAAGGAAAAGCTTACTTGGTCCTTAATTAACATTTAAGTTACGCAATTTATTTAATAGTAAACACCATCAACCAAATTAAAGTTTCATTATGAAAGAATCAGGGTGTCTGTGCAGTAATGTTCCAGGCTAAGCACCATGCTCTCTAGTTTCGCAGTATAAAGGAAGAGATAGTTATTAGAATAGATAACATAAAAGGCTACAAAACCTAGACCAAAGCACTGAACAGCATATGCTGTACTGATGACGTCATAATAATTGCAGTTCTGAAAGTTAGAAACAGAAACTCCGGAATAAAATGTAACAACTGCGGTGAAAACTTTCCTATGGCCATCGCAACAGTCAAAACGGCAAAAGCTGTGGACCGTTTTAGTGGTACACTTAATTTTAAAATTTATCTTACGACAAACTAAAAATTCAGACACAAAAGTGAAGGAAAACACAGAGAGTAGGTCTTTGTCAAGTCACAAAGGACATAACAAAATAGAAAGGTGTTCAAACGAGACTCTTTAGTACTCAAACTGAAATAGTATTTTTGAAAGTGTAATATGATTGTTTATTAATCAGAAGATAAACGTTAATAAAAAAGTCACGGTAAGTTATTTTCTACCACTTTCATTTGCTTAAGCCAATGCGAAGTCTAGCTGGGTACTCGGATTCGAATCCCAATCCACTTTACAACACAGGGCTGATACAGTTTCATTGCAAAGGCCAACTCCCATTATAAATTATACTCAGATTTTTCTTAATTTTGATTGAGAAGATAAATAATAATATCCTGTAACATATATTCTCAATAAAAATAATAACACTGTTCTAAATAAGCATCTATATTACAAATACAATCAGATTATATTTTGTCAAAATATGAATTTTCATAAAAGTATAATCAACAATATTCGCAGTCTTATATTGTCAGTGCAAGAATTAATTTTAGAAACATATAGTACCTTTGAATTATTTTGAAAAATCACATTTTACAACAAAAACTATTCTTGAAGAAAAATATTTTAATCAAAATATTAACATTGGTATACTTAATAATTTTGAAAATTGTCTTTATAATTTATTTTAATTCATTATATAAATATAATTAACATATTCTAAATGGAATACTATTTTTAGAAAAACGTTTTAAATAACATATCAACAGTTATAAATTTTATATTTTTTAAACTTTTTTTATAATTATTTCTATTACTTTATAAAAATATTAACAATCTCATTATAAATCAAAAACTATTCTTCATGGAGATTAATTTAATCAATATATTACCACAGATTTTGTTTTAATTTTTAAAAAGTATTCAACAGTTTTTTTAATGATTTATAAAAATATTTACAATTATATTCTAGTTAAAAAACCTTTCTTCATGGGAAATATTTTATTCAAAATATTAACAAAATATTTTTTTTATAGTTTTTAAAAACTTTTTTATTGTTTTTTTAGTTATTTATAAAAATATTTATAATCATATTTTAAATCTAAAACTATTGTTGAAGGAAAATATTTAAATCAAAATATTAACAATGATATTTCTAAACAATTTTCTGAATCATATTATCAGTTATATACTGGTTCAATATAGCATACAGATTTATTCTTCTTCACTATTTTAAACATATATAAACTAATTTAAAGTTATGATATATATATATATATACTATATTACCAACTTACGTTCAAGTATCTGACGAAGAATACTAAATTGAACGCAATCAAAGAACCAGTTATTTTAACGTACTCGTTCCAGTAGTAGGATTTTTAACGTTAAAAAAAGGTTGGATCCAAATGGTTAAAACGTTGCAATCAATGGTATTTTAAAACTACCAAAATCGACCAAAACGTCCAATTAAATGCAGCAGTTATCATTGTGAAGCATGAGTTTTGAAATGTTTTTAGGATGAGCTTTACGTTTCATGAAATCTTCGACAACTTATCTCCTCCGGTCGTTTTTTGTTGTTTATATTTTTTAAGTAACATTTGATTTAATTTAGTTTTGTTTTATTTATATTCATGCATATTTTGTACGGTTTAGTAATTGTTTACTGTTATTTACCTTTGACTGAGTTGATATTTGTCCAAATAAACTTCTACCTATAGTTTTCTTTAAGATTATATTAGTTTTAACCTCTTGTACTGCAGATCCTTGCAGTATTGTTAAATTAGGTATAATTAATTACTTTTTTGCAATAAACTCTAATATCTATTACAATTAAAATATTGGCAAAGCCCCAATAGCACAAAAGTAAGGAATATTACAATTTACTTAATGCCACACCCTTGTGTAAATTTCGATGACCATATTATCATCATTAGAGGGTCCTATTACAAAATTGTAGCCTATATTACAATAATTTACAATTTCGTAAAGAACCCTTTGATGATTATCACATGTAATGTACATAAGGTTTTACCCTTAGGTAACTTGTAATATTAGTGACTTTTAATATCTTTGGAATATTGAAGGTTTTGCCAATATTTTTATTGTATTATATTGTATCACCGTGACCTTGATAATGTTCACTATCATGGTTTCCCCGACTGCTAAGCAAAAGCCTTTTAGTAAGTTAAGTTTAGTATTTTATATTGTAATAATACCCTCTGATGATGCTGACATGGTCATCGAAACGTACATAAGGGTTTAATCTTTGATAACTTGAAATATTAGTGACTTTTAATATCTTTGGAATATTGAAGGTTTTGCCAATATTTTTATTGTATCATATTGTATCACCGTGACCTTGATAATGTTCACTATCATGGTTTCCCCGACTGCTAAGCAAAAGCCTTTTAGTAAGTTAAGTTTAGTATTTTATATTGTAATAATACCCTCTGATGATGCTGACATGGTCATCGAAACGTACATAAGGGTTTAATCTTTGATAACTTGAAATATTAGTGACTTTTAATATCTTTGGAATATTGAAGGTTTTGCCAATATTTTTATTGTATCATATTGTATCACCGTGACCTTGATAATGTTCACTATCATGGTTTCCCCGACTGCTAAGCAAAAGCCTTTTAGTAAGTTAAGTTTAGTATTTTATATTGTAATAATACCCTCTGATGATGCTGACATGGTCATCGAAACGTACATAAGGGTTTAATCTTTGATAACTTGAAATATTAGTGACTTTTAATATCTTTGGAATATTGAAGGTTTTGCCAATATTTTTATTGTATCATATTGTATCACCGTGACCTTGATAATGTTCACTATCATGGTTTCCCCGACTGCTAAGCAAAAGCCTTTTAGTAAGTTAAGTTTAGTATTTTATATTGTAATAATACCCTCTGATGATGCTGACATGGTCATCGAAACGTACATAAGGGTTTAATCTTTGATAACTTGAAATATTAGTGACTTTTAATATCTTTGGAATATTGAAGGTTTTGCCAATATTTTTATTGTATCATATTGTATCACCGTGACCTTGATAATGTTCACTATCATGGTTTCCCCGACTGCTAAGCAAAAGCCTTTTAGTAAGTTAAGTTTAGTATTTTATATTGTAATAATACCCTCTGATGATGCTGACATGGTCATCGAAACGTACATAAGGGTTTAATCTTTGATAACTTGAAATATTAGTGACTTTTAATATCTTTGGAATATTGAAGGTTTTGCCAATATTTTTATTGTATTATATTGTATCACCGTGACCTTGATAATGTTCACTATCATGGTTTCCCCGACTGCTAAGCAAAAGCCTTTTAGTAAGTTAAGTTTAGTATTTTATATTGTAATAATACCCTCTGATGATGCTGACATGGTCATCGAAACGTACATAAGGGTTTAATCTTTGATAACTTGAAATATTAGTGACTTTTAATATCTTTGGAATATTGAAGGTTTTGCCAATATTTTTATTGTATTATATTGTATCACCGTGGCCTTGATAATGTTCACTATCATGGTTTCCCCGACTGCTAAGCAAAAGCCTTTTAGTAAGTTCGGTTTAGTATTTTATATTGTAATAATACCCTCTGATGATGCTGACATGGTCATCGAAACGTACATAAGGGTTTAATCTTTGATAACTTGAAATATTAGTGACTTTTAATATCTTTGGAATATTGAAGGTTTTGCCAATATTTTTATTGTATTATATTGTATCACCGTGACCTTGATAATGTTCACTATCATGGTTTCCCCGACTGCTAAGCAAAAGCTTTTTAGTAAGTTAAGTTTAGTATTTTATATTGTAATAATACCCTCTGATGATGCTGACATGGCCATCGAAACGTACATAAGGGTTTAATCTTTGATAACTTGAAATATTAGTGACTTTTAATATCTTTGGAATATTGAAGGTTTTGCCAATATTTTTATTGTATCATATTGTATCACCGTGGCCTTGATAATGTTCACTATCATGGTTTCCCCGACTGCTAAGCAAAAGCCTTTTAGTAAGTTCGGTTTAGTATTTTATATTGTAATAATACCCTCTGATGATGCTGACATGGTCATCGAAACGTACATAAGGGTTTAATCTTTGATAACTTGAAATATTAGTGACTTTTAATATCTTTGGAATATTGAAGGTTTTGCCAATATTTTTATTGTATTATATTGTATCACCGTGACCTTGATAATGTTCACTATCATGGTTTCCCCGACTGCTAAGCAAAAGCTTTTTAGTAAGTTAAGTTTAGTATTTTATATTGTAATAATACCCTCTGATGATGCTGACATGGCCATCGAAACGTACATAAGGGTTTAATCTTTGATAACTTGAAATATTAGTGACTTTTAATATCTTTGGAATATTGAAGGTTTTGCCAATATTTTTATTGTATCATATTGTATCACCGTGGCCTTGATAATGTTCACTATCATGGTTTCCCCGACTGCTAAGCAAAAGCCTTTTAGTAAGTTCGGTTTAGTATTTTATATTGTAATAATACCCTCTGATGATGCTGACATGGTCATCGAAACGTACATAAGGGTTTAATCTTTGATAACTTGAAATATTTGTTACTTTTAATATCTTTAGGATATTGTATGCTATCATAACTTCCTGGTCATCTGAGCAAAACCTGTTTAGCAAGTCAAGTTTAGATGATGCAATGGTCCTCGAAATGTATATAAGGGCTTAAGTAACTTGTAACCAAAGTTACTTTTTACTATTTTTGTAGCATTGGGTTTTTTGCCAATATTTGTATTGTAACATATTGCTCCACTGGGCTATTTAATTTAATTGTGTATGTTTGAGAAATGTTTAGTGCTAACAAAATTACGTATAATAATAAAAACTTCTACAAACTTCTGATATATTGGCGTGAGTTTTCAAGATGGTCGGATTGCAATTACCCTAATATCAAATTAATCCACTTTGTCAAGTTGCTGCAATACACGAAAATCCTATTGCAGAAGTAGCTTTGCTACATCTAATTGGCAGTACATACCATACAAAGTAAACGATCTAATACCCACGAGATTAAAGCAACCTACTTGTGTCCTAATCAAATTAGTTTTCAACTGCACCGTACACAGCACTGTTGACATATTGACAAAGGCGGCTTTATCTGTCGTTTTGTCATTTATGTTAATTGGATCCTGACGTCACTGAGTGTTTTATATTTCCTTTTGCAAATGTTTGTCGCCGGTAGTTTAATTTTACTTCGCTTTGATCTTCCACTGTAGATTGAAGCGGTAAAAGTAATAATAATTTTATAAACTTATTAAAACTCTGTATTTTTAAAGGTAAATTTCACGTGATTTGATTATTTTGATTTTTACCCCTTTTGATCAAAATAATTGAAATTCCGTAACTGTTTGATTTGGTACGCAACTCAGATAAAAATATTAAACTTAAAACAATATTTTTATTGAAGAGAGAAATAAGTGTAATAAAGTATCTCATCATATATTGTTCATCATATAAAGAAAACTAAGGGATTTTAGATCTTTTTCAAACGAGGGGTTTTCAAACTATTTGTTAGGGTTTGGGACAACGACGAAACCTTTCTTGAGTTTGGTGGCCACTTTCTTTAATCCGAGATTTACCTCTACGTCAGTATATTATGCAAAGTGACCTGAACCAACTTCCTTTTTATTATAAAACAATTGTGTTAATGTGAAGAAATGATTCATTACTTTCGACGTATCTCAAGGATACAAGATTTATCGATGGATTCGCCTATCTCTGATATCCTTCGGAAGCTGCCTGGGCGAACAGATTGTTCTTTGGCTAAGAATATTTCCTGGGCCAAGTAGAATCCTTTCTTCATCTCGTTTGGAAGACTTCAAGGTCTCCCACTTGTGCTATGGCTTTCCACCATTTAATGGAACTTCATGACACTTCCTTAGTCCAATCCTATGGCCACATATTTTTCTTCCTCAACACAGATGTAATAGATTCGTCTCTCTCCGAAATCCTTCTGAAACTGCCTGGGTGAACAGATTCCTCTTTGGTTAAGATTATTTCTTGGGCCAAATAGAATCCTTTCTTAATCTCGTTTGGAAGACTTCAAGGTCTCCCACTTGTGCTATGGCTTTCCCATATTTAGTGGGGATTCACGACACCTCCTTAGTTCAAACTCTTAGCCACCTATTTTTCTTCCTCAAACGAAATATACTACAAAAATAGCTCTATTTTAAAAAAATAGAGATGTAATTTAATTTTACATGAGAGAAGCTATCCTACACTTGTGGGGTCTCTCTCTGTTACTCATTGTTGAGGGGTTTATACTCTCATAACAGCTTTTCATCAGACAAAACCTATTTCTGGCGTTTCGTTCATTCGCCGCTGTAGCGCGCATTATATGTATGCGATCCCCTCCAAGAATTCCTCATGATTGATATAACTGATCCCCCTACAGGACTTAAGGTTTTCTTCTGTCCCATCTCTAGCAGAACACAGGTGGAAAATTAGAGTGTCAGTGAATCCTACTCGGTGCAAGTCTTTTTGCAGCAGGTCATGTTCCGTGGCCATTCCGATGCTGGAGGCAGCTGCTCCTCTTTGGAGGTCCCGAGGTATGCATGTTTTTATTAGAGCCTCATCCTCCCATAACACAGTATTATTCACATTACCCATGATTTAATGAGACCTATTTAAAAAACCATGGGTGTTTTAGTAAAAAATTAATAAGACCTATTTCTATTGAACATTTCGATCTTTTATCAATTACAACATTTTTAAGGAACATAGTAAAATAATAGGTTCGATAAAATATTATTTATTTAATATGCCTGGTTAGGAGGGTTAAGTCCCACTTGAGTCTATAAGATTTATTGTAGTTTACTTAGTGACATAGCAAATACTATTGCAGCATTACTTTGAGCGAACTTCCATCACATCATGAAACAGGGATCATTTCAATGCTCTGCTGGTTTCCAATCAATTAAACTTTTTTAAATGCCTTGTTAGCTCATACTCTCCTGATATATATCTTGTACAAATTTTCAATCGTTATTAAAAATTCGTTTTTATTCATCCAAGTTCAAATACATTTTTTTTAACCTATAGTGGATGATAATTGATGTTAATAAAGTTTTTTCAAATATTTATTCAATAATTATGTTATATAATTTGTGGGGTCCAGCCTGATTCGAACTCAGAATCTTCATATTCGAAGTCTAGCTCACCTTGGCACTGTCAACTTTCCAATACCTACAAATAAATTTCTCAAAGATGTATATGTTTTATTTCTCCCACCTGGTGGTCGTCGATAGCTCCATTAAACAACCTTAAGCTATGGTTACCACACAATATCATAATAGTGGTGTAGTGTAACTAAAATAAAATTTTTCTTTGTTAACCTCACTAGGAATTAACTTGAAAAATTTTATTTTTCATTACTTGTTTACACAGTATAACAAGTATTTTATGCTTCACCAACTATTACTTTCAATAAAACACATGATTTTTAAATCGATGGGATTTATAGTAAATGGGGTCTAAATTAATTCGCATGGAGAAAACGCAAATACGTAATCAGTTTCCTGCACAACTGAGCGGTCACAGTTGTGTTAGTGTAATGAGTTGAGTGGCGCTAAAAGAACCATTCGTGTTAATGCTCTCGCTTCAGACAAAGGTGTAAAAGCTATTGCCTATAAAATAAGGCATAAAAACATTTACAGGTAGGCAGCATCTAGTTGTGGGCTTTTGTAAACAACCGAAGCAATCCGTTTAGGACGGGCAGTAAACTGAATCCTAAGGGGATGCCTAGGGGCAAAATCAAAAGGAAATGAGATACACGATAAGAAAACACTGTGCAGTAGTGGGAAAATACTACACACTATGAGTGCTTTGTCGGCTGAGCACTTGATCTTATGCCTAAGGCCCCTGGGCTGGAACCCAAGTAACGCCTAGGTAATGGGCCGATTCAGCGTGTAAGTAGGCCCACCTAAAAAAACAACGAACTGTTGCAGCATAGTACTGTACAGACCACATTATCTCTCTTGAATGGCATACAGAAATGCAGCTGGACGCTGGACCGGCTCTCCTAATGCGGCAAAATGAGTAGCTATTTTTTTTTTTTTTTTTTAACGACGAGAATGCTTTATGCGCAGAGTGTGGGACTCCTCTCGATACTGCACTAGGCTCTACATCTGAAAGTTTACCCACTAAACTCGTCACCCTACAGGCAGATTTCCACCCCGGAACCGCCGAAGCATTACTTCAGGGTGGTGCCTCTTATACTTCCTCCATTATATTACGGATCTAGCCATCCTTCTTCTTTTCTACATCGTAGAATAGATTCGATGTATTTCGATGCCATATTCCAGTTGGCTTCCGATTCAAGCATCGTCCGCACAAAGCTCTCTGGGGAGAGACCCGTGGCATGTGTCATCAATCGACTCCTCTGGTCTACGAATCTGGCGCACTCAAAGAAGGTGTGCCTCGAGTCATCCAGTTTGTCGCTATATATCCGGCAGTTTTGGGACAGAACTTTTCCCATCTTAAACAGGTATGCCCTAAAGTACCCGTGGCCTGTCAGGAACTGTGTGATATAGAAGTTCACTTCCCCGTGCCTGCGTTCTGTCCATTCCTTTAAGCTTCTTATCAGAAGGAACGTCCACCTACCTGACCGTTCATGATTCCATCGTTGCTGCCACTGGTTCATGGTTTGTGCTCTGGCTCGCTTGACCGCCTCTATTTTGCCTATCTCTTTACTGTTATTATATACAAATTTCCTCTCTTGAGCCAATAGGTCGATTGGCACAACACCTGCCACAACCAGCACAGCTGCCGACGAAACAGTACGGTAGGCGCTCGCTATTCTTAGCGCTCCCATTCGTTGAATCGTATAGAGTCTGGTACGGTACTTCTGTACCTTCAAAGTGTCGGTCAGATTTCAGCACCGAAGAGCATGATGGATTGCACCGTATACCATAGGAGTCGTCTCCTGCTTGCCCTTGGGCCACCGACGTTAGCCATCAATCTTGCGAGTGACGAGGTCACAGCCGCAGCCTTATCACAGGTCATGCGAAGATATTCCCCGTACGTCATCTTGTTGTCCAGCTTGATTCCTAAGTAGTGAAGAGCGTCTCCTGTCTCACAACCATTGGTACCACCATCGACATCCTCCTTCCAGATAATAAAACTATCTCAGTCTTGGAAACGGCCAGCTGTAGACCGTGTTCTGTCATCCATAGGTTAATCCTACGCATGACCTGATTCAGCCGTACCTGCGTCAACTCAGTGCTGCGAGCTATAATGACAGCAGCAACATCATCGGCGTAGCCCACCAGATATGCATCTTCTGGCATTTCTAATCTCAGAAGACCATCATATGCCACATTCCACAGGTCTGGTCCCAGTACCGATCCTTGGGCTGCTCCAGCTGTGATTTCCTTTGTCCACTGTCTTCCGTCAGCAGTTCAGATCAGCCGCCGATCCCTCAGGTAGTCTCTGATCACGGCCAACAGATACCTTGG
>JBAIZL010000002.1:13735367-13737867 GCA_036971475.1 Prosapia bicincta | reverse complement strand
TCAGATAGATCCACACATACACACTCACACACGCGCGGGCCCGGACTCATAAAAACACCATAAATCAATGAACACTCAAGGCGCATCCAAATCAATAAACTGATTTTGTTTAATAAAGCACAGTACTATTTTATACTAAATGCTATTATTCCCCACCTATTTTAGAATCTAGCAACAAGTATCCTGTTAGGATAGGCTTACTTATAAAGGATAACAAATCAACCCTAACATAGGATGTAACAGACTTCCGTGCGCCATGTCAGTTCGTGGACAAGTAAACTCTATATCTCGACTTCCCCAATCTATTATCGTATATTAGGGACCTCTTTTTATAACCAAATCCTCCTAGCTGAACCCTATATACTTCCATAGCAAGCTGTTATATAATAGTGTGTGTTTATATATATATATATATATATATATATATATATATATATATATATATATCGCAATAATATGTATTCTTGTGTATTAATAAAGAAATAAGTCAAAATACAAATAAAAGAATTATTATTGAATTTACAATTCAAAGCTTTTCGTTGGCAATACATATATATATATATATATATATATATATATATATATATAAAGAGAGAGAGAGAGAGAGCTGTATTCTAATGTAGTATAATACAGTGCTATATGTTGATAAATGAGCCAGTTTCAAAATCTGGGTTTCATTGCGGGCGTTGTCATATGTTTAACCCCTATTGTACTTTATGTCAATAAAAACACTTTGTTCGTGTTTACAAAGTACATTGTACAACTTTACTTTATTGTCTGACGTGTGTTAAAACATCGAGACTGGTACACACAGCCATAAACTTTAAGCATTATTGGAGTGAATCCTTTCTTTCATGGACAGAATAATTGTAAGGAGAAAAAATTCTAGTTCTAGTCACGCTAAAATCTCCAGGCTCTACACATCTATATAGTTGTATGTACTTCAATATACTATGCTAGCTTAGGTTAAGTCATAATATTCCATTCCGTACAGCTGCTGTTTTAACATGTATAATACGTTACTTTATTTAACGTATATTATTCGGTTAAATTTAATTTGTTTACCAGTTATTAAAAATTATAACTTTTAATTTAATAAACTAATTAATTAATACAATATAACCATAGTGTTCAGTTAATTAGACCTCAGCTAGTGAGAAAAATTCACAACGGCAAAAATGAAAACAGTTCACTCTAAATCACACTACACGTTAGTTTCATAAAACAAACACAATAGTTTAATAAAACAGCCAGACTAATTTCGACGACGATATCGCCTTCATTAGTGATTGGCTGCTACTAATTAATCACTATGTTAAATCACTAAGTATCGCTACTTATATATCATTATTCCTATATTTTTAATGAAAGCGTCCCTAAATTTGCGTCTGACACTTTTAAGGATTTCCATTAAATTCGTTAAATAAATTTTATATTTTGTAATTTTTTCAATAAAGGTTTTCTGTTATCTGATTTATTATTATTACTTCAGCAAGATTTTATCCAAATCTCTATTACCTATATTCATTAAACAAGTAATTTAAAAAATATTAATTTAAGTACCGGTAAATTACTATTGAGTTCAACAAAGAAAAATTTATGTTAGATAATTTTTATTTTATAATTACATACATCTCTTTCATAACTTATATTCTAGGTATTGGAAAGTTCGCACAGTGCCAAAACGCGCTCGATTTTGAACATAAAGATTAAGAGTTCGAATCCGGCTAGACCTCTATCCTCCCCGAATTTTTTATAATTTAATTATTGAATAAATATTTGAAAAAAACTATATTGAGATCAATTGGTCCAGTATAGGTTAAAAATGAGTTTATTTGAGCTTGATTGGATGAGTAGAAAAGTATTTTATTACCATTTGAAACTTTTTATAAGATATATATATCAGGAGTATGAGCTAATAGAACGGATTTAATGAAGTGTTCACTTTCGTCGGTTGCCCCCTTGCCATTTATTTTTCGTTTAAAAAACCTTCTATACACAAATCGTTCGATGTTGTAAATTAGGGCATTTAACAATTGTTTGCAAACCTTATTGAGACACCGAAAAAAATATTCCAAGATTCTGAAATGGGGAAATGTTACTATTTCTTTCGGGAAAATAATACTGTGTTAGGTATTTCGTCTAATTTATTTCCAAGGACGCTAAAGACATTAGCCTCTTAGACAGGAGCATGGAAGGGATAGCGTTAATCCATTAGATTTCCTTGTGCATGACTTATTCTTCCAACTTTCTAGAAATAATAAACTCCCAAAATAAAACAACGAAGCAAATATAAAATGCAATAAGACAGTTCCAATGCCAAACCCTTTTCCCGATCTAAAAGGCTTTTCCAATGCTTTTTAAGGGACAACGGATAGAATATAAAATTGGATTGTAATGGGAAACGATACCCCGCTGTTACCATGGCGACCAAATGGGATGCTGTCCAGCGGTGTTCTTGTTTACATAGATTATTGTCCTTTGGAAATATTCTATTGGT
>JBAIZL010000002.1:13702867-13722867 GCA_036971475.1 Prosapia bicincta | reverse complement strand
ATCATACAAGTGAATTAGCACTTTTATATAAGGCATTCTTTGTTGTTCCTGATGATGTTGGAACTATTGCCAACGAAGAGTTCTGATCGTATTATCTTCAGAAAAATAATTATCTAATCTAATCTTATATATATATATATATATATATATATATATATATAAAGAAAACAGTCAAAATACAAATACAAGAATTATAATTGAATTTACAATTCAAAGATTTTCGTTTTCTAACAGTACCAACATCATCAGGAATTCTTGTATTTGTATTTTGACTTATGTTCTTTATTAATACACAAGAATACATATTGCGATATATATATATATATATATATATATATATATATATATATATACGTATGATATGCACTGCTATGCACTTGCTATGTATTACATATTTAGCATATTTATTACAACATACAAGCATAATATTACAAGGATACATATTTTATTGTTTATATATATATATATATGTGTGTGTGTGTGTGTGTGTGTGTGTGTGTGTGTGTGTGTGTGTGTGTGTGTGTGTGTGTGTGTGTGTGTGTGTGTGTGTGTGTGTGTGTGTGTGTGTGTGTGTGTGTGTGTGTGTGTGTGTGTGTATTAGTACATAAGTACAATAGATAATGAAATTCAATCGAGATATAGGTATTTCAATAAAGCAAAGAGAGAGAAAAAAAAGAAAGAGAGAGAGGGAGAGAGGAAGATACAGAGAGAGAGAGAGAGAGCGAGAGACCACTATTATAAATAATAAACATTGCTTCACGTTTCTAATCTCAATTGAAATCTTCCTCTGGAGTTAAAGTTTTTTCTATAATATTATCCGAGAACAGCGTATATATATGCATATTCAAATCCCCAACAATATAAATCACAAAACACACTGATAATACACCATAGAATAAAAACAAATCATATAAAATTTATTAAAATGTACATAAAAACAATATTACTATATTGCATGTGCTTTGCAATAGAAATTTTTTTTAAAACGTAAACAATAATAACCTAAACAAAACAAGAAAATAAACAAGTGGTTTTTGAAGACTTACATAACTCCATCTTACGAGAAATATTCCATTAGGACAGGTAACAATATAAAGAAGAGCCGTTAAAGAGGGCGGAAATAAATCATGGAAATTGCAAAAGTTTTAATGACATTTTTCTCTTATACTCGCGCCGAAGCTGAAGGAACGAGATTTTGTATAAAAGTACGAAACATTCATAATACATCGCGTGACACCGTGGAATAGAAACGCAGTTTATAATAGTATTATTTATACAGCGACGGTATTGTTAGCTATGAAGTGTTCACCGTACTAACGCTCTAGAGTACATTCGTAACACAATTCTAAGAATATATCGCCTAACCACACACTAAATGCAACGTACACGAAATGGAATAGAGCGCCGCGTGACGACCAGATTAGCAACACCTGAACAGATTTGTCCGAATAGGATTACTAAAGTATGAAGAAACTATTCTACAAGTATTTAAACACCTAATACGTGCATTAGTGTCAAATGTAAATTGTTTATGTTTGAATATGTCTAGATTTTACTCATCGCATGCGTTTAATAAAGTTTGAAACTTATGTAGAATCGTTGATACATTCCTGCCTGTCAATTTTTTATAAAAAAAAAAGAATTCCTGTTGTAAAAAAAAAGAAGATATTGTAATATAGGAAAGGCGGAAAATGTGCTCGAATATAATATATGTAATTATAGGTATAATTAAATATATATATTATTTATTTTATATATATACATACATATTTATAACATTTATAATATAAACCGACGATGCTCAAAGTGTTTATCAAACTTTTTGTCGTTATCAGAAGCCAGTTACCGTTCTAAGCGAAAATGGCTCACTTTAACTCTAACTGATAACACTCAATAGTGTTGTGTTTCAATCAACGGGTTAACTAACTCTTTATAATGATGACAATGGAAGTTGACGAAACTACTTGATCAATGTAGATTATAAATTCTTCTTCTTATGAAGTTCTTCATAAATGTGCAACAAGAAACCCTCATTATGTATTTATATAAAGGTACGAAATTAACACATTTCATACATAAAAATAAACGTCTAATACATATTGTTTAAAGTCTGTTGGGGGGAAGGGTTGAAAACTGAAAATGTAAAGGCTATCGCTGTATATGACAGGTTTGTTTTAACAAATATTGTAGCAAGACATTTCCACACTATGTAGCGCAATGTGTCTGGAGCGCTTGACTTTATAATTAAAAGGATAAAGTTACAATAAAACCCTCAGCATATTTATTGTTTATTCTAGTCTGTACAGACCACTAAAGCGTTAAATAAATTATTAATTTAATAATAATAAATTGTATACATTTATCAACTTACATTAATGGAATATTTGTTAGCTTGATAAATAAATTACAGTATTGATGCTAAAAATGTGTTTTAATATTTATTTTTAGGACACAATTATTTAAAATAAAACACCACACGGAAAGTATTTTATTGTTATTTGAAAATATCAAAATATTAGTATTGTAATAAATGCAAAACAGTCTAATTTAAAAATATTAATTCAATTGAAGTTACTTGATATCATACCATGACGTCATAATGCAATGAATGGAGAATTTAACACAACCAAAACATTAATACGAATGAGGCCAGCTGTAAACATATTGTATTGGCAAAGCTAAATAAACAATGTATCAAGTATAGATATTCACAGACAGGATTTTGGATTTCGTTTGTTGCTTATACAACATTTTTAGATGTTAGAATGTTGTAAATAAACACTAATTATTTCATTGATAGAAGCAGCATATGTAAACATTTTGTATTTTAGTTGAATTATTTGGAATTGGTGAAGTAAATATTTACATGTAGATGATAGTCTGTTAGGCGATTCCCAGGAAACGATGCACACATATTACAATAAAGTTATTACAAATGCAAATATAAAACGAGTTTGTCGAAAACGTTGAGCTCGAGCAAATTTAATAAACGCAAATCAACCTTGTTAACCTTATTCAAGTCAGAAATAAATAAACTGCCTTAAATTATTTTTTGTTACGCAAATATGATTATGTAAGAATGTGCATGAGCTATATAAGGAAACAATATAACCAACTATAACAGAAAAGATCATCTTAAATTCAGATTTCAATACCGTTAGTGAAAATAACATTAGAGAGAAACCATTATAAGAAATTCACAGTCTGTACAATTTTGGAATAGCGCCGTTCCCGCAAGTACAGGCCGATTAATCCTTCGCAATTCCGTGTCACTACTTGGACTGGCAATTTTAGCATCTATTTATACTTCTAAATGAAAAATTATTTAATTTTATTTCAAAAATATCAATAAAGTTATAGTTTCGTTAAAAAAATATTATAAACTTTAAAGTCGTTATTCCAAACACATAATATTAAAATTGTATTGATATTTTTGAGAATAAACTAACAAAGTTTTATCTTTAAGTATACAATAGGTGATTATTTGGCTTGCTATACAACGCTTACTTACTTCTTACTTCAGCCAACGCCCGTCCTTGGCCTCTCAGCCATCCGACGCCGTGCCTCCCAGAACAATGTAGCGAGTCCTTCCCTGGACTCCTCGTGAAAGATATCTTTCAGGCCGTCACAAGTGGTAAGATGCTCTGCCGTCCCTTCGTTGTTGGAGCAGAGTGGGCAGATTGGTGTGTCTACCACTTTCATGCGATGCAGGTGTCTCTGTAGGTAGTCATGTCCAGTGGTCATCCT
Organism: Prosapia bicincta; assembly: GCA_036971475.1. Taxonomy (NCBI): domain Eukaryota; kingdom Metazoa; phylum Arthropoda; class Insecta; order Hemiptera; family Cercopidae; genus Prosapia; species Prosapia bicincta. Next base: position 13,719,120 of record JBAIZL010000002.1, on the reverse strand, counting down.
AAACAAAGCCACGGCTACGCCTCTCGGAAGATCCAGTGGTATGCTTGATTGGATGATCTTTTCCCATTGCTTTCCTGCAGCAGCTTGTTTCCTGTCCCGTTTCACGGAGTCGCTGATAGTGCTGTTTATATTCCGACAGACACTGCGGTATGAGAGGGGGAGGATCGGCTGCGCCATGGAGCAGCCATGCTTGGCCAAACTATCTGCTTTTTCGTTTCCTCTGATGTCACAGTGCCCCGGCACCCATTGTATTGCGATATGTGTTGTTTTCTGCAACATGCGGAGTGTTTTCTGGCAGTTGTTTATTTCCTTCCCTTCTTGTGGCTTTGGGGAGGCGATCGCCTGAATCGCGGATGTTGAGTCCGAGAGGAAAACTACCTTCTTGGTGTTGGCCGACAGAAGAATCTCTCTGGCCGCTTCGCCGATGGCGGTCACTTCTCCTTCGAAGTTGGTTCCGTTTTTCCCCACTGCTATTGATTTTTGCCCAATTGAGGAGAAATATCCGGCCCCGCATGCGTCATGCATTGCCGATCCATCTGTGTACACACGCAGCCATTCGTCTGCCGGATACCTCTCGTTGATCATAGCTTCTGTTAGTACTTTGAGTTCGCAGATTTGGATGTCGGCTTTTCTCAGGCTTACACCAGGTATTGATGTGCACGGCTATACAACGCAAGGTGGGTTGACACTAGATTATAAGCGTTGGTCAGCAGGCTGAGGGCACAGCTAGAGTCTGAAATTTTACAGACTATGGATAATAAAATCGTTTTTACTTTAAATTCACCCATATGGAATTAAGTGTTGGGTTATAATTTTTTAATTTTTTATTGAAGATTAAACAAAACTATCTACATAACAGGGATTACCACCCCTAAACTCAATCATAGAAAGGGGTTCTTCAGGAAATAGCCCCGTGATGAATTTTCCTATATCTTAATCTATATGGTTTTACGAAACGTAACGTAAACTCTATTATTTTCACACATATTTTCCTTACTCTCCACAAATAGACATATCACCTTAAAAATAAACTACAAAATCGTAATATATTCAGCCCAAATACTAATTCTTTAATAATAAATATTTTATTTAAAAAATTAGGTCGTGGCGCTCCGGGATTCGCGGACAGAAGTAAAACCTTTCACAACTACGTCTATAGAAATTTTGAATTGAGGCAAACATTTTGCGTTATGATAAATTACCTAAACATTCTTATCAGACACGTCTAAGAATGTTTTTAATTCAAATATTGGAATAAAAATACATGACTTATGATGATCGTAATATTGAATTATTTTGTATTGAGTTTTATGAAAATATGTGTAAATTAATATATTTATTAACTGATCAAAACTTTTTAGTAATAAACTTTTCCCTTAAAAACTATCAATAGTTATTGTAATATAACCTACGTGTTAAAACAGTTGTTTTACAACATAACGTATAACATGAAATCAGCTGTCATGTGAAATCATGTTATCATTTAATACACTTTGAGAAGACACATAGCGTTACCTGACGCTAATAATCTGACGGACGTTATACTGATAAAATACTGATACAAATATTCTTTGAGCTTAATAGCCACACACAAAACTCACAAAATCATCATTTATCGACTCATACGCGTTTCAATGAGTCATCATCATCAGTGAGTGGTGCTACTATAAACTCTAACTTACAACTACTAAGACGTGTTGTAGCAACACTCACTGATGATGATGATGACTTTCTCATTGAAACGCGGTTATGAATCAATAAATAATTAATTTGTGAGTTTTGTGTGTGCATTTGATTTGTTTTAAGAAACTGTATGTTTATGTCCACCCGATAAGTTTTTGTAGGCGTCGCTAGAAATGTTTTCACATTAATAGCTATAAAAATTAAATTAATTCACCAAATATGTAAGTCATAGATATTAGTAAATAAATAAGAAATCGATTTTAAGGAATCGATCCCTCTAAAAACCGTTCTAAGAATGAGCCTCTCTAATTTATTTTTAACTGCACGCTATATCGACTCTGGACTTGTTTTGACTAACTATCACTCGAGCAGTAGAGATAGTGCATGTTTTAAAATGATGCAATTCCTTTCTTTTTTTTACTTAAAAAGATTCTTTTAAAAACGTTAAACACAGTGCACACTGCGACAGTATTAAAAACACAATCATCATTGTGAAATACGGGCGCTATGCCAATGCTTTTCAGGGACAGGAGATAAAATATAGAATAGAATTGTAATGGAAAACGATATTCTGGTGTTACCATGGCGACCGATAATCGATGCTGTCCAGCGGCGCTCTTATTTACACAAATTATCGAAAGTAATGCTTTTAATTCGTTTTTATTGGCCCGAGAACAATATTCGCTCTCCCGTTTAAATAAATTTTTGGGAATATTTTTTATCCCCACAATGTATTAATTCTTGTGTGCTGAAAGCGATATTGTGTTATTGTGTTAGACTCCTTGTTTTTATTGAATAATGTAGGTAAATCTGTAAGTTTCGTTTAGTTATTTTGTGAGTTGAAACAGAACTGCCGTATTAATTCAATATCTTTTTTCAAATAAAAAACCTGATAATGCCTTATTTTGGCTCGTAATTACTAACAATGCCTTATAACTCTTCGCAATGCATTGTAACTACTCCTAATGCCTTTCGGTGCCTCATAATTTCTCGTAATGGTCCGCAATGCCTTGTAATGGCTCATAATGCCATGTAATGTTTCATACTTCCTGGCATCGTAATGGTCCGCAATGCCTTCTAATGGCTCGTAATGTCTTGCAATGCCTCATACTTCCTCGTATCGTAATGGTCTGCAATGCCTTGCACTGGTTTGTAGTTTCTCGTAATAGCTCTTAATGCTTCGCAGCACCTCCTATTTCCTCGTCATTACACTATTACATCCTAATGGTTTAAAAAGCCTAATAGCTCCTCTAAATGTCTCGTAATGACTCCTAATGCCTCGCTATGCCTCATAATTTCTTCTAATGGTTCGCAATACCTAGTAATGACTCGTAGGGCCTTGTAATGCCCCATACTTACTTGTATCGTATATGTCCGCAATGCCTTTTAAGGCATTACGAGTTTGTAGTTTCTCGTAATGCTTCGTAGTACCTTCTATTTCCTCCTCATTGCACTATTGCATCCTAATGGTTTGAAAAGCCTAATAGCGCCTCGAAATGTCTCGTAATCACTTCTAATGCCTTGCAATGCCTCATAGTTTCTTCTAATGTTTTGCAATGCCTTGTAATGGCTCATAAGACTTTGTAATGTCTCATACTTTCTCGTATCGTAATGGTCCGCAATGCTTTGTAATGGTTTGTAGTTTCTCTTAATACTTCGTAGTATTTCTTATTTCCTCCTCATTACACTATTGCATCCTAATGGTTTGAAAAGCCTAATAGTGCCTTGGAATGTCTCTTAATGACTTCTAATGCCTTGTAATGACTCATATTTTCTTCTAATGTTTTGCAATATCTTGTAATGACTCGTAATGTCTTGTAATGGCTCATAAAGACTTTTAATCCAAAACAATAACTTTTAATTCCTCATAAGGTTTTATAATGACTCGAAATTGTTTGTAGTTCTTCGTGATAAGACGTAATGGCTCGTAATTGTTTGTAGTTCTTCGTGATAAGAAGTAATTGCTCGTAGTTGTTTGTAGTTCTTCGTGATAAGACGTAATGGCTCGTAATTGTTTGTAGTTCTTCGTGATAAGACGTAATGGCTCGTAATTGTTTGTAGTTTTTCGCGATAAGGCGTAATGTCTCGGAATTGTTTGTAGTTTTTCGCGATAAGGCGTAATGTCTCGGAATTGTTTGTAGTTCTTCGTGATATGACTTAATGGCTCGTAATTGTTTGTAGTTCTTAGTGATAAGACGTATTGGCTCGTAAATGTTTGTAGTTCTTCGTGATAAGACGTAATGGCTCGTAATTGTTTGTAGTACTTCGTGATAAGACGTAATGGCTTGTAATTGTTTGTAGTTCTTCGTGATAAGACGTAATGGCTCGTAATTGTTTGCAGTTCTTCGTGATAAGACGTAATGGCTTGTAATTGTTTCTACTTCTTCGTGATAAGACGTAATAGCTCGTAATGTTTCACAGTGCTTCTTCATGCCTCATCATGGCTCTTAATGGTTTAAACTGCCTCGAAGTCTCTATAAATGGCCCATAATCCATTGTAATGGCTTACAGTGAATCATAATCCCTTTTTATGTATCATAATGCCCCATAACTTTATAATAATTCGCAATGGCTTATAATGCGTCGTATTCGTGCGCAGTGTCTACTCCAAAATATGAAAATAACATAATGAAAGATTTCCAGCAATAATTTCTGTTTAGTTTCTCGCTTCAAATGTATTTTTTTCAATGTTTACTATATTATGTTAGAAACAAAAGTTATGATACAAATTATTATGAAACAAAAGTATTTACAAAGTACTTACGTATTGAGAAAGTGATTGTTTGTAATTCTCAACTTTTTTAAAGCCAGTTAAAGGATGGTTTATTTTTATTAATAAATCTCGTTTACTCTTTAATATCTACGTTATTTCTCTTTCTATTTCCCAAATATTTTCCATTTTTCGAATCATCAATATATTTAAATAGATAAATAAAATACAAACACAGATCAATGACCACACTGTCTAACAGTCTTTTAATGCGATCAACAATAGCACTTGATACAAACTTTTAACAGAAATAAAGTTATTTAAAAACTGACCAATTACAGTACTTAGGTGAAACATTGTAGCAACCATGATGCTATTGACTGTAGCATAAATTCGAATTACATTTATTCAGTCTCTAATTTAAATAATTATTATAATTCAAGCTATTACAAGTAAGGAAGTTAGGTAGCTATATTTTAACATAACGTATTACGGAATAAAATCATTTACGTTTCAGGTAAATGTATAACACAAAAAGTAACGAAAGTTAGGTGTATTAAAAAACACGTTTTTTTAAAGCATGTCATTTTGTATATTTTAATACAATACACTACAATCCAAAACATACAGGAAACTTAATTTGTAAAATGATTTAAACATGAGATCTAAATAACCGTTGATGCAGACAAAAGGAACCGTTAGTACAATTCGTTACATCAATAGTTATACATGCAAAGATATATCACTAATAAATACCAAGTAATACATCTCCCTCTTTTCTCACGCACACACACACACACACACACACACACACACACACACATACACACACGCACACACACACACACACACACAAACACACACACACACACACACACACACACACACACACACACACACACACACACACACACACAAACACACATACACACACACACACAAACACACACACACACACACACACACACACACACACACACACACACACACACACACACACACACATACACACACACAAACACACACACACACACACAAACACACACACACACACACACACACACACATATATATATATATATATATATACACGTACGCACCTTGAATTCAATTAAACATACTCCTGTTTATATGTGTGTTTGTGAGTGGAGGGGTGTATCTGTGTGGTCGGGTTAGGTTAGTGGGAAGGAGAGATATCTATAACTTTGTATTTATTAGTGATATATCATTGTATGTATTATTATTGTTGATCAGCTGTTTTAAGAAATCATATTTTATTACTTACTTCAAGCCAAATGAGACACGATAACTATATTGCATACATTGGCTTTTTTGTTAAACGTTTTTCTTCCCCATAAAACTAAAATTATTTATTTAAGTTTAATAATTGAATTATTATTTGAATATGTGTATTGTTTCATCAAGTGTAATCTAATACAAGTTTTAAAAATTGTACTTGAACTTGATTGGATGAATTAAAATGTATTTGTTTATCGATAAAAGTTTTAACAAGATGTATATAGCGAGAGTTTCTATTCTAATAGAAAGAATTTAAAAGCATTACTATGGTTTGTTTAAATATCGATTATTGAAAAGACATAGTCAGCTGTCGCTTTGCAAAAACAGCTGATATTTTGTGACAGATGCGCATGCACTAATAAATGGCCAAATCGTGGCAAGGCACGGTGCGGGGATAAAAAAACCGAAGCTATCTGATCCGCGTCAACAACTTTTACTAATGATCTTTCACGGGAATTGATTACAACTAAATCCTCGGGATTTATTGGGAGCGTTTATTAACTCCTATTGTCAAGTTCATGCTGACTTTTCGTTCAAATAATTTTGCTGTTATATATATATATATATATATATATATATATATATATATATATTTATTTATTTATTTATTTATATATATAATAGGTTTTCTTGTTTAATAGTCTAAAACAACATAGGTTATTCAAATATAAGAATATTTATTAATTTATTTCGATTGCTTCATATATATTCATTCTTAATCCTTTAATAATTTCTTTCATAAGTTTCATATTTTCAATATTTGGAAATTGGTGCTTATTCCTAATACAATGATTTGCAAAACTTGATTTATATATTTCTGGATTTATATAAGCATTCACAGGTTCTTTATATCTTTCTTTTAATTTTTTCTTGGTTTGACCTATATAGGTTTATTGACAGTTTTCATATTCTAATTTATTCCAAATATTGAAATTATGAAACTTAAAAAAGAAATTAATAAAGGATTGAGAATGAATATATATGAAGCATTCAAAATATATAAACACAGTAATAATAACAAAATTAATAAAAGAACAAATACAAATATATTCTAAATTTGATACTATATTCAAGGTCTATAATGTTACAGCAACAAAATAAATTTGGCAATTTGTATAAATTTAGCAACAATTCTATTTCTAATTTAACAAATGTTTCAGGCCTATATCTTGCATTATTGTATTTTTCATTCCTGATGATGTTGGTACTGTTTACCAACGAAAAGCTTTAAATATAAATTATTAAATATTCTTGTTTTTGAATAACCTATGTTGTTTTAGATTTATATATATAAATTCAGGGCAGTCCTAAACCTGTCTTTCTATTGGATTATGGCGATAATCATGTCTCGTGTAGGAAGTGGTTTACACTGAAGCTACTATAACAGCGGTGTTAGGGTTATAGAGAGCCTGGAAATCCTTGATATGAAAGTACAAGATATATAAGGGACAAAAATATAGTCAGCACTACAGAAAGGCGAAATATTATATATATATATATATATATATATATATATATATATATATATATATATATATATATATATATATATACATATATATTATATATATAGTATATAATATAGTATAATATTATCTATAAGTTATTATTATTGAAAATTAACCTACAATAATCCAACTTAAATAAATATTTATTTATGGACCTAAGTCTAATACATTTCTTAAAACTTGTAGTTAATGTTATTTGATGTTATTACAGTTTTTTCAATTATTATTTCATTATATAAATTTAATAAATTCATTTTTATTTTATATGCTAGAAAAACCTTTCACAAAAGGAGCAAGTTGTGCAATATAACTAATTGGTCTTATCTGGCCTAGAAATAAGTGATAACATATGATTCCATTCAACAGCTGATTTTATAAATTAGGTTATATGGTACAACAGCTGTTTTAACTCATAGGTTATGTTGTTTTATTTATATTAGTTGTAATTATTTAATAAAAGTAACTAAAATTTGTTTTTCTTTGTTGATTTAAATAGGAATAGACTTTAACAGTATTTCATATTATTGTTATTTATTATTTTTACTTGTTTTTAATATATTTAATTTTATAGTAGTGTCCTAAAGTATTTAAGGTTTTTCGGACTTTAAAGTTTCCATAATAACAAGTATTATTACGTTATCCTTGCTGGACGTCTATATCACATCCCACCGACCACTCGCATTTATTACTTATTGCATTCCTATACAGCACTTAATGTAAATAGTTTACAGTAAATCTAAATTTAATCGACATGTGCTGAACATAACCTATCTCTAAGCGGGCCCGACCTCTGCATATACCGGCTATTTCGGGTTCGCTCAACGCATAAAGGTTTGTTTTTAGAACTGATTTCAGCTCGCGTCACAACGCCTACACGAAATGTGCACCGCTAATTTTGGTTTTATGTGGTGTATTTATGTGCAATCATCTAACGAGATAGCATAAGTTATGAGTGAAAAGCGTTGTCTAGTTGTGTTGCCAACGTTTGTACGCTGTAAATAGCAAACAGCGGAGAAATGTTCATTAGAAGTGATTTCAGCTTGGGTCCAGTGAGCCCTCAAGTCAGTGAAATTACATGCAATCTTCTTATTCGAAAAATATTTTAAAATCTATCATAATAATAATTTGGGCTTCAGCAAAACAAGCCAAATACCTAGTTTTAGATCATAAAAATAATTTAATAAGGACAATCAGTGCTGCTTTGCTTCTGCTATTCTACACTAAAAATAAGCAATATGAACTAAATATTCGAATTTTCAACAAAGAGAACTTTTATTTTAGTTACTTTTTAATAAATAATTACAATTAATATACTATATTCTTTGAAACAGCCATTTAACACATAACCTATGCGTAAAAACAGCTGTTTTATGAAATCATACGTTTCCACTTATTTCAACCAAATGGAACCAAATAGCTATTTTGCATACCTTGCCCCGTTGGCAAAAAGTGTTTCTCTCGTATAAAATTAAATTAATTCATTAAATTTACCTTTATGATATATATATATATATATATATATATATATATATATATATATATAGAGAGAGAGAGAGAGAGAGAGAGAGAGAGAGAGAGAGAAGAGAGAGAGGGGGTGAACTATTAGAAGGAATTGAAAACTATTGAAAAAATGTACTATGTTCATAAACGTTATGTTGATGATACTTTCGCATATACTTTCGCATATACTAGAAGAAGCGCTGAAAAAGTACACAAACATTACTTGGTAATACCGGTGTTGTTGAGTAAGTAGGCAAGTGCCCTCTAACATAGTTTTCGATGAAGCATCAAAAAAAAACAATTTTAATACGAGTCATGAACGATACTTTTCATCACGAAAAAAAACAATATTCATAAGCTTAAAAAACAGGCCGTCTCAAAAACGTATAGCTGTATTTATGCTTATACAAGAAATGCTCTGGGCAAAAAAAATATTGACATTGAAAGTACTCACAAAAAGACGACGTTCAGAAACCTTTTAACATTCTTACGTTGCCCATTAGCTGCATGAATATCTATTCGATCATTGGATTCACCTCGAACCTGTGCATAAAATATTTTCTCCCATTGAAGTTATTGCAGCTGACATTTGGATTTTTTCTCATCAATATCACGAGCTAAGAGAGAAATAAAAGCTTTTACGTTAATAGGAACATCTACACTGAACGACACGAACAATGAGCTGACATACTGGTGAAATAATGAGGGGCAAGCCCTTAGTTACCAAAGTAATATTAGTAATTTTTCGGCGAGCAAAGAGGAGCAAAGAAATATTACGATCGAGGGACTAAATGCAAGACATACCGAAATAAGAGAGGAAGACCATTGCTGGACGAAAGAGGAGTAAAGAGAATGATGCGAAGAAGGAGCGATCAAGAGGAGAAGAGATCTGTTGTGTTTCAGGATCTGGAGGTCTGCCTCTGGTAATCGAAGATGGAGGAGTAAAACGCTAGGACCTGGAGATTAGAGGATGATAAACGAATCCTTAGACACAAAATAGAACCATGTTCTTTGACGTATTCACACTAAGCAACGTCACATAGTGTCCTTTCAGGTGTGCTAGGAGCCCAAGAGTCCAAAGCGGACTCTTAACGTTATATGCGTCCTATTGATGTGGAGTGGTTGTTCAAGACACCCAGCACAGCCTTCTGTGTCGATGTGGTGAGTAAACAGTAAGCAATGAAAATAACCGGTTCCTTTGTACAGTAAAATCTGACTCCTGTTTACTGTCTGGTGTTCTGTATTTTTCTCCTTTGGGCCACTGAGTATGGCTCGAAAAACCTTCCCACCCGAAGGGACTCTGCGATAGAAGGTAGGTTTTCAAGATTGCCTACAGCTGTGTAATTTAAATTCCACTGATATTTTCCAAATTAGTAGCGGTCATCTGTTGTTTTGAGAAATGAGTATTGACCTTGAAAAACATGTGCTGCTCTCTGTTGGTGTCACACAGAAACCTGCCGTTTCATGTTATCCCATTCAGTAACATAACACGTTTATAATATTACAATAAAAAAAATGACAAAATCCCCCAATACTACAAAAATAACTAATAATTAAAGTTACCTAATATAATCATTTATAAAATAAAAGACGAAAGTTTTTTAATTTTTTAAAAATATATTTAGCTTTTAGGACTTAGAAAATTCCTTTCGTAGTAATCTCCCTGCTGTTATTAAAAGCTGTTGCACTAAAGAGTTCTACCCAAAATTAAAACCCCCAATTCGCTCCCAAGGGCGGCTTGCGTACTCATTACTACCCTCGGTTAAAACTAACAAACTCAATTACTAAAGCGACTTTAAAAACTCTCGTTAAAAACAACCTTATCAAATCCACCTGTTTTTAGATAAAATCATCAAAACGTATCTCCGTTATAACCAGGTCTGACAACTTTAGCTAAACAAATCTCATTACAGGATACAACGGTATGGCCAACATAGCGTTAAAAAAGTTAATAAGGAGGCATAAAGGCCTTTTGAGATTCAGCAGAGGGTGAATAAATTCAATTTTTTGTAACCCTTCAACGGCCGCTCTCTTTGTATGTATGATGACAGAGCGTTTAGAAAGCAAAAGAGGATGCGGTGATGCCTGAAGCCCCTTTGTAGACAAAGACTGAGCGATATGACGGCGATGTTATGCTTTATCAGTTCTGTATGTCTTCATAAACGCAATGTCCGTTCATCATCACTACATACGATGTTATTTCAAATATAGAGTCGTATTTTTATGTATATTTAAACTGAAAGACATTTCGTGTAATAATGGCAACTGTTAATTCCTAAAGAGGTTCTTTTCTGTCGTGTTACCCCTGAAATTGAGCTGGCTGGAAATTTATAGAATTTTAAAAATGTAAATTAGTACTATATTGTTATGGTAAATTAAAGTGCAATGTAATAAGCAATTGGCAAGATTTTTTTTAGGTCCAGAAAACCTGTTACTAAATTTGATCTGTTTAAAAAACAAATTTGGCAATCAACAATAAACTTATTTAATAATAAACTACGTAAATAATAAATGGCGTGGGAACATTGGTTACTAAATTACCTTCGATATTTTTTTTAAAATGTTTATCTTAACATAACAAAAGCAGAGTTGGCTCCAGTAGCATAAACATCTAGAGTTTTGTCATACACAGTATATATAAACAATCAAAAAGATGTATTTTGTGAATTAATGATCAAATAAGAGAAGATACAAATATATAGGAATAATTTATTGATCCTACAAACAATACCAACATCATCAGGAATAACAAAGAATGTTTATAATTACTGACTGATTGTCATCAAAAAATTATTTTTGTATTCTCCTTTTTTTTGAAATATATATATATATATATATATATATATATATATATATATATATATATATATATATATGAATAGTTAGCATCCGGAATAGGTCCGTTCATTTTGCAGTGCATAAAATCGCAGTTTCGACGATTCCCTAGAATCTTATCTAGCATTGATTTTGTACTTCAACTGTTGTTGGGTTCACTTCGTAGATGAGATTCTAGCGAAACGTGATATACTCCGGATATTAACTATCCATCATATTTTTCCATCCTTGAAGGAATACATATCAGCATATGTATATATATATATATATATATATATATATATATATATATCCACACAAAAAGAGAGAAATGGGGGGGAAACAAAGCGTGTAAGAGAGAAAGAGTCTAGTAGATGGAAGCTGTGTTACCCTTGCAAGCTATATCCATGCCAATTTCTCCATACTAGTCAAGATTTAACTTATCTGATAACTTTATCTCTCTTGTGATCTTCTATAAAAAAAGTATTAGAAAAAAGAATAGAAATGTATTGCACGAAAAACTAGAAATAATTACCAAATTAAGTATTGCACTAAAGGAATAATTTAAATACCGCTAAATACACGATATATATACACATCCATAAAACTAGGAAATAAACATATTCACTACAACTACTGCAAAACTTTATTATTCTTGTACAGGAGGTAGTCTACCTTTATACTACCCTGATCCTACATATGTAAACAATCATTTTCAATTCTTCGTAATAGTTAATAAACACAGTCGAAAAACAGCTATCGATAGCATCGACTCTCAATGTTTCCATTGAAAATATTGAAATCACCTAACCAAGAAATAACACCACCGAATTGGATGACCTATTCCTCTCCTTGCACGATCTCTCTCTCTTTCTCCCCCCTCTCTTTCTCTCTCTCTCTCTCTCTCTCTCTCTCTCTCTCTCTCTCTCCCTCTCTCTCTCTCTCTCTCTCTCTGTAACCTAATTCTCTCTGATTGATACCAGAAAGTCAAACAGTATGTCCCTCTCTTACCTTACGCACATTTAATTACCAAGATTTGCTGCATGTATAAATAAAGTGTAATTTTATTCATTCTCTCTCACCATCTATCTTAATAGCGTACAAGTATAGAACGGACCAAGTAACCGTTGACTTGGCCTTGAGAGATTTCTCGTGTGCTATCACTTCTTAAAATATGTAACATATTCAGAATGTTCTATACATCGACAGCTTCTGTATCCGATATCTCTACACACATTTCAAGTATGTTTGTTATTTCACACCGAAACTAATTTATCTAATATAGAACGTGTAAAGCAAGTCAGTGTTTCGACAGTCTTCATCATATTTGCAGGGAAGTATTTATACTGACACTCTACCTCTCGTCTCGCCTACTGCGATCTCTCAAAGCCAAGTGCACGGTTATGTAGTCCGCACTTATACCTGCATTGTCTCTTAATATTTCTCTCCCAGTCTTTACGTAACATCCCTCTAGTTTGTCTCCCCCGTTTATTCGTTCTCATGTCTCCCCACAATCACTATAAATATACTACTCGCACAGATATTTGATTTAAACCAAACCTAACCGATTCATGCTATCATACTTTCAAAGCTCGTTAAATCCCACCGTACGTTAAAATGACAGATGCTTTATGTCCCATATTATGCACGGCAGGTGAATTCGCCATTGCAACGTTTTAATAGCGAATTACACATAAAGACCGCTCTATGCGGACTATTTATCATACTTTATACGTGAGATATAACATTATTTATAGTGCTATGCATTGAAAACACGGATGTTGAAAGTGCAGTACTCTGCCAATAAATGCAGGTTTTCTCCGCGTTTTTTTATTTCCATCGTTTTTATCTATATCATGAAACTGACAGTGTCAAACCGACGGGAGAATTATATAGTTAATGATAGCATTATTTGTTTATTCAATTGTTACGTCAACGATTATTGTTAGTTACAAGTAATATAAACAAAAAATATATTAATCAATTGCTAATTGGGTCAACAAAGAAATATTTTACTTTAGTCCCTATGCATTAAATGATTACAATTAATATTAAAAACGTAACAACCCATTAGGTAAAACCGCTGCTATAGCACATAACCTATAACTAAAAATCAGCTGTTTTATGAAATCATATGTTATTATTTATTTCAAACCAAATGGACGAAATAACTATACTGCATACCTTGTTTCATTTGTAAAACGTTTGTCTCCCATGTAAAACTATAATTAATAATTATATTCAACTAAAGTATTATTTTTATTTGAAACTAACAGAGTACCCGTATTTCGTACGAGGTTGAAGAATATTCGTATTGATTTAATTTGTGTTTGTATATGAGTTAAATTTAATTTACTGAAATTAAATTCCAAATAAACATACCAAAATATAGTTAATAAACTTACCGATTATTAACTTGAAAATCTTCTGGAACACGACATTTGTAAAGTATAACTAACCTTGAAAGAGAATAACAACAAACATTCACTATCACCTGTTTAACTAAGCCATGTATCCTATTTAGTATAGATAATTGAGTGTCAAGAAAGTGTTTAAAGGCATTGGAGCGGTGACCAGATAGTATTTCTAAATAAAAATAGGCCTATGTGTTAGGGACCTTGAGAATGTTCAAATAAAATTTCAGCTCAGAGTGCCCAGTAGTTTTTACGTGATTTAATTACACATACAGACATACACCATTAGATTTTTATATATTATTACAGGTGGAATTAATCCAAATAAATATATATCAAACTATAAATTTACCAATTATTGTCTTTAAAACCAAGAGAAGAAAAAGCTTCAACTTGTAACATAACACTTGTAAAGTATAACTAAACTTGAAAGATGAATAATAACAAACAATTACTATCACCTGTTTAAAAGTGACTTGAACAGGTGATTATCAACTGATTAACCGAATTATATAATAGACTATAGATAATTGAGTCTTAAGAGAGTTTTAAGACCAGTGTTACGGTGCCATGACGGAATTTTTAAATAAAAATAGGCCTATGTGTAAACCAGGGGCATAAGAATGTCCAAGTAATAAAACAGCTCAATGGGTTCAGTAGTTTTTACGTGACAGTAAAATACACACACACACACACACACATCATTAGATTTTTATATAAAAGTATAGATAAACTGTATTAACATCAAGTATCGTCCACTAAGCTTTTAATAAATTTATTTTAACTTGAGTCGTTGATTAAAAAGTATTTTAATAATGATTGGTGAAATCTAAACTATATATATATATATATATATATATATATATATATATATATATCTTTATGATGAAGAGTTATTATCTGGAGTACACCCGTTCATTTTGAAGTGCACAAATCGCAGTTCCGACGTTTCGCTATAATCTCATCTAGCATTGACGAGGTGAACCCATCAACAGCAGAAGAGCAAGTTAACAGTAAATATATATATATATATATATATATATATATATATATATTTATTTATTTATATTTATATATATATATATATATATATATATATATATATATCAGGAAAGTGTGAACTAATAGAAGGAATTGAAAAAGAGACCATATTTAAAACTAACCCTTTTATTAGATGTCAATAGCTGTAGTTGTTTGAATTATTTCAAAATATTTATTATTTTTAAAGCTAAATTTAATAATCTGTTTATTATTTTCAATCTTATTATATTATTTTCTATAAACAACGAATGGTTCTGGATACCTTTCTGCAGATAGTTCTGGTAATTGAAGTGTTGAGCTTACAAATTGTACTTCTATGTATTTAACAGACTTCATGGAAACAGAGATTTCAATGGTGGTTTAAACAAGAGCTTTCAATCTAAGCTCGTAAATGAACTGGACCAGTTTAAAGTCAACACCCATTTCGATTACATCACATGCTATTGCTTATAAAGTAGGCCGCATAAAAGATTTAAAGCCAAGGATAGTATATTAGCTAATAAAATACAAAAATTTACCAAGTCCAAACAATAATAAAAATGAATTTACATTTGATAATAGATAACGTTTGCTAATTTATGTGTTATAAAAGACCTAGGTTTTTTATTTGTAACATCTTTGTATTACTGTAATTGTTTTCAAGTGCTGAAACACAGTAATGAATAGAAACAATATTATATAAACATTTGCATGCGCCGTTTGTTCGAACAATAGGCAATCTAGATACAGACGTCAAACTTTATCAAATAAGACGTAACTCAATTCCATTGAAAACACTGACAAGTTAAGTAACACAAATTCTAAACTATATTTATGTTCACAAAAGATGCAATATGTATAATATTAAACATGAAATAAGTTGATATAGACAAAGATTTATATAGCTTTTTTTCACTTGTCGGTAAAATACTATACTACGTATAGCTAAAGTTAAAATACAAGGAGAAACCTTCGACGAAAATAATGTTTTGGTTCGAATTATTCCTCTTTGTTTGTTTTAACGTGTTAACAATTTACTTTTATATTAATTTCCTTAACAAAAATAATTCAATTTTGTGAGTTTCACTTCTGCTAAAGTTCATCCTATTTATATCTAGTAAACTTTAAAATAAATTGTATTTTGTGTTTTCGGTGTATATAACTTATTTTTCTTAACATAAGAACCTCATGATTCATGGAATTACGTCGCTGGACATTTTTTTAATAAATACGTATTATCTATTAAAAAACTAATTTGTATAACATAATTACCTTTTCAATTTTGTCCTGTTTTGGTGTTACTCT
>JBAIZL010000002.1:13610367-13692867 GCA_036971475.1 Prosapia bicincta | reverse complement strand
ATAAGGTCAATTGAAAAGAGACAAATTGAAGATAATAAAAACCGAAAAAGGAAGAGAGTATAGACGGTTGTTTTAGTTAATCTAAATCATCCCAAAAGCTTTTTATCTCTAAGGGTCTCGTCTATGACCTTCCCTGCAACAGTTATAAAAATACTTAATGAAAGAGATCTTCTTGGGAAAAATTTATATTGTTGGAAAACTAAACCCGTTCGCCTGCAGAGTAAAACACAAAGCAAAAATATCTTTCACCTTAGACCTGGTCCTAAGTTAAATGTCGATCCAGATGTCGGGGAATGTTTTAAACTGTTTATAAATATAAAAGAGGAAATGCTAAAACTTTGCTTTATACCAACAAAGAAATTCAAACTCAGAACTAGTGTATAATAAAATTTTATTTGAGTAAATACTTAGAAAAGATGTAGCTTCTTTAGTGGCATATTTGAAAAAACACTTTTACATACAACTGTGGGTTTATTTTCACCATTATTTGATATAATTATATGTGTATGCCAAATTTACGTATGGAACAGTACAAACAATAATGTTAGTAATCTAGGGTGGATGAAAAATAAAGTGAAAATTGATACCAGAGTTATATTTAATAAATGTAGCGATCATTTAGCTCGATTGGCGATGGTTGGCTCGATTTTGGCGATCGCCGTAGCAGATTTAGCGTTACCCAGGGTACACCACGTGGAGGCCGGGTAGAATTCTGCTGGGGCAGGATCCTACTGCGGGTTTTTCCAGCAATCTTCAGCTGTTGGCAGGAACTCTAGTAACTTCGAGGGAGAAATATGTGCTGTCACTGAGGCGGCCAATAATATTGAGGCGCTAAACCTACAACCAAGCAGTGTTGTGTTTCTTATAGACTCACAGGCTGCAATCTCTGCCCTAAGCAACAACAAACCCACTGAAAGCCTGAATGCCTCGAACTGCCGCAAGAAATTAGCCAACCTTATTAGCAGGGGCTGGGATGTCAGCCTACAGTGGGTTCCCAGCCACGTGGGCCTTCCAGGAAACGAGAAGGCGGACGAAATGGCCAAAAAAGGAGCAGAGAAGGAGCAACCTGAAACTCTCCAAACCCTTGAAGCAGCAAAATCCCAAATTGTCTCTACCATATCCAGGCTCACTAAGAACCTACTAAGAAACGCATCCACGGGCAAAATATGGGCAAACTTAGCGATCCCAGGCCACATACCTGGTCATCTGGAGAGAAGTGAAGCTGTTGCAAGGTTCCGCCTGGAAACCGGTCACGACTATCTGCAGGCTTACCTACACCGGCTTGGCATAGCCGAATCGGACGTGTGTCCACTCTGTTCCACAGAAATTATGGTGGCAAGTCACCTGCTCACCTGCCCAAAACTCAACCATGCTCTTTACGACATCACTGCTCGGTACTGGGAGGCTCGGCGTCAAATGGCCCAACTGCCACAGACGGGCGTTGGATAATGAATGAATATTTAATAAATGTAACTACTGATATTTTGTGAGGATCTGTAGTTTACATCTGAGGATTATTGAATATGTTGTTAATGGTAAATGAGCAAAACCGTATTTTCAGTGTATTTATTTCCGGTTATCTAGTTATATAGCTTATGGGTAGACGCTTTCATAGGCGACGAAATTAGTCGCTTTCATGAAGAAATATACAGCTTTCTCAATCAAGAAATTAAAAAAACTATTCGTTTTATACTTTTTTCTTTGTTATTTTTATATCTAGTAGACTACTACATAAAATGCTGTGTTTGTTTATTAGGTATTTTATAGTACATAATCCCTATTAAAAAAACAATATTCACTCCATAAACAAATTTTTTAAAGTTAAAATAGCGTATTGTTGTCTCCAAATCAGATGGATTGGGATGTAACTATATTGGGACCTATAGTGGGCAGTAACTTTATCGATGCAATACTTCATGATCGGTTAATACGTCCAAGACTATCGTGAAACAAACATAAAATAAAACAGAATTGAATACAGGATTGAATACAGAACCTCCTTTTTTTCTGAAATCATTTGAAAGGTAATGGCCAGGTGGCATCCGACCATTCGACACATCGTCCAGTTGTACCGGACTACAATATCATCGCATGGGCTTTATTAGTTTTAAATATGAGAATCTACGGCCTAACAAAATGGAAAATGAGACTGTATATAATAATATGTGTATAATATACGTAAAAGCTATACATTTATTTGTGCATAAATATATTATCATAAGATATGATAATATATTAGTTTTGTATAATTTAAATAAATATTAAAAGGAATGATTTATATGTAATATTTTATAGTTCTGCATTAGTATAATACAGCATTGTATTAAATCCATTGTATATACAATATATATATATATATATATATATATATATATATATATATATATATATATAATGTTATGTATATAAATGAATATGAGACTTATGCGTTACTAAACCACTGATCCGATCGCCATGAAACTTTGAGAACTTGTTGAGTATATTCCTGGTTTCTGGTTACATAATTTTTCCCACGGTGCGGGGAGTGTGCGTGTGCGGGTGCAGGTGCTGGTGCGTGTGCGTGCATGCGTGGGTGTATGCGTGCGTGCATGCATGAATGTATGTATGTATGTGTGTATGGGCCTTATGCATTACTAAACCACAGATCCGACCGCCATTAAACTTTGAGAAATTTTTCAGTACATTCCTGAGGAGGTTTCTGGTGACATAACAATTTTTTTCAACATGTAATGTTAAAGTGTCAAAATAGTACAAAATATGACTTTCATGCTTATTTTATCTTAAGATATTCAATTGAATTCATTCTAAATTTTGGTTGCTAGGCAACATTCAACAATGTAAAATTATTTTCCAATACTTTTCAAACAATTTCCAAAAACATATTGTGTATACGAATGCACTTCAATCAAGAACTTTTATTGTCACACGTTTTTCGATCGACTATTATAAATTCAGCTGTTATTATGTTAATAAAATACTAAATTAGGTTTAAATTTAAACTAATGTTAACACACCATTAATGGGCTTTTAGGTGATATGAAGTTCCCCGGGTCAGCTAGTAATATATATTTAAATCGTTTGGATATTTCTAAGAACATTTGAACATGGCGTCTCTGAGCAAGAGCCAATTTTCTAAGCATTTGTAAAATTAGTTCTGCTGTTAACAATAATTCAACTGGGTATGTAATTTTATTAAAGCTATTGGCTAAAAAGGTTGAAACAGCTGAAATATGCACGAACCAGAGTTAATTTAACAAATGCAAGTAAGTACATATTGCCGAGGTGCCAGCATAGCACATCCTGACCTAATTCACGGCAGTGCTAAGCTATGTAAGTCATTTGTGTGTTATGATACGCATCTTTAATTCAAGAGCAATGCCGGTTCACAGTGGAAACTAACCTAAAACATAATCAGGCCTTTCAAGTTTGGCAAATGTTTATTGTTTATTTATTTCTTGTGCATTAGGGTGGAAAACATCTCTAGAGTATTAAGTTATGGAAGGGTAAAAATATATTTCATAACAAAATGCTAATGTTTCGGTCGTGAAAATAGCGATAGAAATGAACGTAAGTGGTAACTAACAAAAACCAAATTACAGATTCGGCTTTGGTGCCTGATTTTTATCTAAAATCTATTCCCGTGACAGTAAATTGGTTAGAAATATCCATCTAAACAGTGTATCTCATTCAAAAAGGTTATTCTATATATTTCTGGCTGTAGTGAGTGATATGCTATTTACAATTTAGAATATTGAGCGATATTTATTGTAAGTTTTCCAAAAGTGTTTGTTCCAACGGCCTTCTGTGTTTGTAATTCTGTCTCTCATTGATTTTAGCATAGGACTCTGATATTTCATTTCGCTTCTCTCTATCTAGCATTTCGTAGCTTGTCTACTTAGTCTTGTTCCCAGTTAACATATGAATAATTAATTTTTCTAAGTCAATTCCTACTTAAACCAACAAAGAAAACTTTTATTCTAGTTTATTTTATATTTTAATTACAACTAATATAAAAATGTATATATAAATATATGTCAGGTAAACAGTATTAACTGGCAAAATAGAAAACGAATTTCCTTATACATTTCCATTTTCCTTTCTATGTACGGTGTTGGACAATCTTTTTGTTTGCTACTATTTATACGCTTTCTTTTTTTTTGTCGCTTGCATTGAGATGTCGTTTCTTCTTGCTTTCGATACCGTTTGTTTGTTTATTTTATTCTTTTCATCCATTTTTAATTCTAGATTTTATCATTTGTGTTTGAATCTGATTTCTATTAGATTTTAATAGATTAATTCTATTATTTATGATATGGTGTAGTAACCATGGCAACAATTTAAGGTTGTGGAGTGGAGGTTATAATGACAAAAAAATTGGGGTAAAAGAAAAATCCATATACATCTTCGAGAAACACATCTCTAGCAGTGGGAAAGTTGGCTCAGTGCCAAAAACACTAGACTTTCTACATGAAAACACATGAAAATTTTTATAAATTAATTATTAAATAAATATTTGGAAAAGCTCTATTAACATCAATTGTCATCCACTATAGGTTAAAGTAATGTATTTGAACGTGATTGAATGGTTAAAAAATTTGTGCAAGGTATATATCAGGTGCGTGTGAGGTAATGGAAGGAATTTAAAGAAACACATTTGATCGTAACATATGACGTACACTTTCTTCCTCTTCACCTCTTGCGTTCTCTCTTCCATTTCTGTGTGTGTGTCTCTCTCTCGATTTCTCTCTCTTTCATTCTTCTTCACTATCTCTCTCTTTCAATTTATATATCTACTTATCTCCTTTAATTCCTGTATTTCTGTCGGCTTGATTGTTCGTCTGTTTGTCGATAGGTTTTCCTGATTGTTTATCTTTCTATACTTCCTCTACCTCCCTCCTCTCTCTCACTCTCCCTCTCTCACTCTCTCTCCCCTCCATTTCTATTCTTTCAGAATCAAAAGTCAAACACCCTTATTCATGTGTTCATGAATAATTACCAATAATTATTGACCACGCGTAAATTAAAAGTAACATTTTATTTAAAATGTAATAAAACTAACCCTCTAAATATGATTCCCTATCTTCGTGTAACTATGTTAAATAATCTTCGTGTTAGAATAAACTTTTGTCAAAGAATACGTTTTGTTAAAAACATATGTTTTCAGAATTGCCCTTCACAGCAAACGTCAAGTTTATACTAATGTGTTTTTTGTTGCCGACATCACAGACAACGACACGCGGAAATAGCTCTTTCAGTGTCAACGAACATGAAATCCGTCAACAAGCGGAAATGGATTTTTACGCAATTACCATAATCCAGCCATGGACAAACTGTCAGTTCCAAGTTATTGCACTATTATACCGTAGCTGAACAATACGAGGAATCTGCTCAGTTCATTGCACTTAATCCCACCTCATCCTGAGACGGTATTTTCTCATTAAAATATGCAGACTCGTGCATGTGGTATTATTAAGCGTTCATTGAATATTTACTATCTGAACTAAAAACATATTACTTGTGAGACAAAATTTATATTTTATTTAAAATATGTTTTATAAAAGAGAAAAAAATCTCACTGCTCAAAAAACTCCTAGATCTTTTTTCCATTTCAACAAACCTGTTTCGACAACACAAGTTCTCTTCCTCAGTTTAGTATATTAGTTTACTTTACACTGAGGAAGACAACTTGTGTTCTTGAAACATGTTAGTCGAAGTGAAAATATTAAATAAAATCAACGTGTTTCGTGAGTAGTGTTTCTATAAGATAAACAAATAGTCTATATGTATCAATGTAACGATTTAAAAAATAAGGCCTGTATAGTGAGCATCGTCAAACGAACTTGATAACTTATAATAAATTAATTAATTATTAAAGAAAAATTAACAATCAAAGTTAACCTAAATAATCTTCATCAGATTGTTTCGTAAAATTGCGCTTTTGCAACTCATACGTAACGAAACGGGACGTTTTAAATCGAAACGAAGAAAAACAGCTGATAATTTCTACCGGTTAGTGTGTAGTTTTGCGTTTGGACACCAATAGCGCTGACAGTCTGATGCATGTATTAGAAGTCGTCTGGAATTAGCTGTTCTTATTAATTTAGCTAGCTTCTGTATATAAACGTAAACAAAATTGCTGTCATTATTTTAATAAAAATATTACTTTGTAATTGTGATAAAATATCTGACAACATTCCACTGCAATTTTTAAATAGTTTGCTTAGTAAAGTAAGCGGATGACTTTAATATTCTAATTCCAGTAAAATTGAATGTGTGAAATGTAAACAAATGTACAATAATTAATTGATTGGTGCGTGAAGGGAAAACAGTTGCCTACATAAGTAGGTGGTGCATATTCCTATTATATGAATAAACAAAACTAACAAGAATACTGCATTATTCACATATATTTGCATTATTAATTACACTGTCAATAAACAAACTACTGTTTGAATGTGAATATTATAGTTTTTATTCAACTATACAACTATTCTTTGAGCTTAGCTTGTGAGGTTATGTTAAAACAAATAAAAGACATACACAAGACTTAGAAATTAATCATTTATTTACTAATACGCGTTTCAATAACAAAGTCATCATCATCAGTCAGTGTTACGACAAACTCTAACTTACAACTGAACTATAGTTAAAAAGTATTTAACTACGTGAATACGTAATGGCAAAGTACAAAACTAACAGCTTTAGAAAAATACGAGATATAAAAACACTACGCAACAGATAAAGAAAACATATTAAATGATCGCACACATTCTGAAGCCAACAGCCTTTTCCATTACATGACACACAACCAAAATACCCCACCCCTTCCACAATCATAAATCCATCCCGTTACAGCCTTTGTACCTAACATGATGCCGCCAGTAGAGGGTTCTAGGTAAAAGGAACGGGAAGGTAGAATAGATTGTAAAAGGAACGAATGTTTTGAAACGCGTCAGCAAGTAAGTAACAATAACTTTACAACTGAAGTTGTAACCAGTTGTAAGTTAGAGTTTGCAGTAGAAACACTCACTGATGATGATGACTTTGTCATTGATACGCGTATGAGTAAATAAATTATTAGTTTGTAAGTCTTGTGTGTATCTTTTATTTTTGTTTATAGTTTTTATTATTTCTTAATATTTGGTTAAAATGTTGTACTTGTTTTCTTAGGTACGTTATGTTGGTAAACTACGTTAGTTTTTTCTTTTATCTGCAAAACTGTTCTTAACTCGTACCTAAAGTGTTTTCCCGGTTCTTCACCACATTTCCGTGTCCGGTTTACCCGAATTCCAGAAAACCCACTTTGGGTACCAGTTACGCAATATAATATTAAATAAATCTTTATTGCGGTATGTGGACAGTAGCGTCTTGGCCACCATCATGAGTGGTCGTGTTTTCCCAGCAGGCGAAGTTAAAGATACAATATGTTTTAATACGATCGTATGAAGTGCTTCAATGTGACAGGGGAGTGTAAAGATATTTGGACAGATGATCAAATATCCTAATAACATCATCTCGACCAAAACAATGCCCAAACGCCGGATTTAAAGAATTTCGCAGATGCCATGCAAGGAGAGAACGACTAAATTTCAAGAAATAAAGGGATAAAGAGCAAAAGCCAAATACTTTCGAAGTATACTTTAACTTTTGCAGTACAAGGTCATATAAACAATTAAATTTTCTTTTCAATAAATCTTTATTTCAAAATATAATAAATTCAAGTCATAATTAAATAAAAATTTAATGGCCTACAGGAGAGAAAACTCTCTTAGAATATCTAAATTAACATATAAATATTCTAAACTGATTTTTCATTCAATCGTTTCCCTGAAATGGGAAATAATGTATCTAGTTTAAATGATAATATCAAATATGGCTTTATTCTCTAATAACGAATGGAAATCCGTTATTAACATGATAGATAGGTTTGACGAGGAGTGAATAAAATGAAGCTTTCATTAAATGTATAACCTATTATAACTAACTAGGGTAACCAAAAAATGGGTTTATGTTAACAAGACTCTGATATTGAATGGAATGGAGTTTGTTTCTAAAAGCATATCCTATCGTAACTAGATAGATTAACCTTAAAATGTTTGAATATTAACAAGACTCTGAGATATGTGAAATTCAACTTCGATAAACAAAAGTATGTGCCAAATTAATTAATATAATAGCAATTGAGTAAATTTTAGTATATATAGTATGATCTTTTGGCTTTTGTTAATATTACAAAAGAATAGGGTAGACATATAAATATATATTTGTGTGTTAATATTATTAACGTAGAACTTATAAGAAGACATATTCTGCACTATTAACCCGAAACTAGATAGGCATGATAATTGTTATATCTGGTTCGATAAAACTTTAGAAGATAAATCCTGTAAAATAACATAAACTAATTAATAATACATTCTAAAGACAAATAAAAAACTTATATTTTCCAATTAGCTTTGTTTTCATTTAAGATAAAATAAATTTACTAGTACGATTTACTAGTACTAGGATTTAGTAGTACGATTTACGATTTACTAGTACTAGACGACTTATCCAATTGTAGTCTTTAAGTCAAAAGTGTCTCGCAAAGATTCCATTTCCCCGAAAGAACTTAAAAGGCTTATGAGAGGCTAATTGGTTTTTGTAACAAATTCAGGGGTTCGTTCTCTTGAGAGCTTTATTCCTTGAGATACAGATCTCGAACCAGGGTTCGTAGTCGAAAGATAAACCATTCCTTCCATGCGGATGAGGAACGGTCATCAAGGAGAGGATTGTGGAAGAGCTAGCTGGAGGTCGTAGAGAGTATGACAGAGTGAGGTAAGGTCCGTATGTACTATTTTGTGATATGAGAGAAGACGCCAAAAGAAATTCATTTTACGAATAAATAAAGTGGTTTACAAACGGTCCCGAACCTTTTCTTTTATTATTTTTCTGCTGAAAGAACATTTGATGGTTATTTGACAATTTAAAGTCTTCGTCCCCATCGTTATATCACAATTACAATTTTAATAATTTTTCAAAGGGTTCACTTACTATACAATCGATGTAGCATGTGTGATTGTATGAGACTGTACACATATATATGTTTGTATACGTGTATATTAGGTCTTTGTATTTATAAGTGATTATATAAAGCAATATATTTATATGCAAGGAATATGAAAACTGATATGATTCATTGTTTTCGCCTGCCTGACAAAAAAAAACTCATGCAATATTGAACGACATAACTAGGTTACAGCGTTGTCATATTTATGGCGATGTGAGACTGTCAGTTCCATTTTACAGTGTATATTCATTACTCTGCACTCGCACCTGTTCTACAACTTATCTTTATTATTATGTTTGAAATATCTAAGCCTACAGAAAATTTAATTTGCATAGAATTATCTTTCATGACTGTATATTTAACTTTCAATTATATTCGTGCTTATATACTTGTATCTATGTTTGTGTTCATATATTTTCATGTATATGATTGTGTATACTCTTACATGCTTTGATACTGTGTGTGTGTGAGTGTGTGTGTGTGTGTGTATGTATGTATTTGTGTGTATTTGTGTGTGTGTGTGTGTGTGTGTGTGTGTGTGTGTGTGTGTGTGTGTGTGTGTGTGTGTGTGTGTGTTTGTGTGTGTGTGTGTGTGTGTGTTTTTGTAGTTGTGTGTGTGTGTGTGTGTGTGTGTGTTTGTGTAGTTGTGTGTGTGTGTTTGTGTGTGTGTGTGTGTGTGTATGTGTGTGTGCGTGCGTGTGTTTGTGTGTGTGTGTGTGTGTGTGTGTGTGTGTGTGTGTGTGTGTGTGTGTGTGTGTGTGTGTGTGTGTGTGTGTGTGTGTGTGTGCTGCTAATCTTAATTTACATATTTGAGGCATTGTATATCCATTGAAGTGCCCTTTAAGAACTCTCGTTAAATTTTTTTGCAGTTGGTACTGCATTACACCTACCCTAATCATTACATTTTATTTTATATTATTAAGTTCTAAATTAGAATTACATAATATAACCAACAAAATAAAAGAAAATGCTGTTTTCTTTGCAAAAAATTTAAATAAAAAAAATAACAATAAATGAAAATTATTTACAGGATCATTAACTATGCTTTATTAGGAATAACCATTGGGAAGCGCGAGGACGTGAAGAAATCGGCTAAACGTCATCACTCACCCTCATACCTGTGCTCAAGTCCCCAGAAAGATTTTCCAAACCTTTACTTGTCAACTGGTTCACAATCCATTACTGGATTAAACATAGCTAATTCCCATAGCCTCTTGGCTGTTGGGAAAATCTAAAAGTGGACAGTGATAACGTTTTTTGAAGGTAAAAGAAGCTGACAACGTTTTTCTATATTACCTTAACTTTTTTTTGTTTATGTCAGCTCAGATCTGCGAATTCTGCTAAAACCTGACGGACAGATTTCGTTCCTAAATATAGAAATTACTTTAGGCTGTCACAACGCATTACAAGTTGTAACTTTTATGTGGCTTTAGTCTCCTTTGTTGCGTCAACAGATCTCAGGTTCCCTATACCCAATGGCCAGTAAATCGCCCTTGGCCAAAGCCTTCAACTAAGTAATGACTTTGCGCCTCTAAATATAGCGGCTTAAAAGATTACACGAATAAAATACAAATCTATATTCGACCTTAGAAATATGTCAGGTTAAATTACAACACAGTTACCACAGTGGTTATATTATAACTATTCACAATATTCCCAACACCATAAAAATTAATTTAAAAAAACTAATATAAAAGTTACCGAGAAATAACCCCAAGTAAATTTCGATGACCCTGCCATCATCTTCAGAGGATCCTATTGCAATACAAATATAATCAAGAACCTGTATTACAATACAATTACAAACTAGACTAACTTTGTAATTTCTCTAGATCTCTTTATTAGATCGGTCTATTACATAATTTTACTGTAGGCTTGATAGTTTTTCTAGATGAGATTTTTTCGTAATATTTACCTATGATGATGACGTAACTATCGATTTTTTATTAATTTCAAAAATTCGATGTTTTTCGTGTTCTAAATATTTTCAATGGTCGTATTTTACGTGTATAGAGAATAAAAATAAAATTCTTGTTTAAGTAACTTATTTATAAAATGTGTTGCTCAATTTTATTTATATAAATATTAGGTTTTTCATAAGATTTTAATGTTCTTTATACCTGTCTTTTATTTTCTTTTTAGTTTGTCCTACATGGCAGGACAAAAAATGGCAGGTTTATATGGCTTATTATATAGAATGACTAAAATTCCTATGAATGATATAAATACGTTAAGAGAATTAAATGTTTTATACTAAATAGTAACAAAAATACTATATAATTAAATAATATAATTAAAAAATTAGAAAATAATATTAATTAATATTCACCAGATACGAAGTTAAACCGATTATAAAATTATTTAAAGACACTAATAATAAACTAATTTATTATACAAACAATAGTATAAGTAATATTATAAATACAAATATCAAACTAAATACGTTGGGTGTACCACTAAATAAGAAGTGGTATTTATAGTATAAAATGAACAAAGTGTCAAAAATATAATGTAGGGCAAACTAAAAAGAAAATAAAAGAAAGGTATAAAGAACATTTAAATGCATATGAAAATCCTAATATACATAAATCAAATTTAGCAACACATTGTATAAATAATAAACATGATTTCCCAGAAATACATGATGTGAAGTTAATTAAACATGCTCAAAAAGGTTTATTTAAGATTCTTTAGTGTGTATTCGCTAGGAATTTCCAAGAGGGGCTTAGACATTTTTTCTCGACCCTTTAACATTAACCCATACCCTTGGGCAAATTAAAAAAACTAAATGCTGATTTTCTCTCCTCAGACGAGCTTAAAATTAGGCACAAGTTGAATAAATGTGAAACCACACAAATGAAAAGATTTCAAATTTAAATTCCTCTCAATATACATTAAACATAAATATATATTAAAGACCATACTTTCCTTCCATAAACACAATCAATTTTCATGCTCTACAGGAAACAAATGCTCTACAATAAATGTTTTCTCTGCAATAGTTAGCGCCATGTCAGAAAAAATTAACGTCAAATGAAATACGTCATCACGAATACGCGGCAACAATCAAAAGTTGGAACACCTGATCCAGAAGGCAAGTACAGCTGATTTAGTTTCAGTACTGTTTATTTTGTATTAATTCTCTCTCTCTCTCTCTCTCTCTCTCTCTCTCTCTCTCTCTCTCTCTTTCTCAAGTATAAAAATCATAAGCAGATATTTACAAGATGTAAATACATGTATGTATGTTAAATATGTAAATAATTTGCAATTACCCCAGCGAACAGTAGTAAATTTTCATTATCCCAGGGTATTATCAAAATAGCTGTATAAAAAAGTATTGAAGTCTAGGAGATTTCTTTGAAAATTGGTTGAAAAATCTGTTAAATTTCATGCTATGCTACAGCGATTTCATGGACATAAACCACAGCTAGTCCATTTAGGCATCTGCGTAAGTATTATTTGTCAAATGTGCTACCACTGCCAAAATTAGTGCACGCCATTAACGTATTTTATGAATTTTGTGCATGCATATTTGTTACAGCTTTCACATTACTATCAACTCGTTTTGTATGAAAATTATTTTGTACGTATTTGTAAGTTTGTTATATGTAAATTTATAAGCAATTTGTTACAAAACTGTTCAATTTAAAATAACTGTTTAGTTGATGTAAGATTAACAAGAGACTTTATAACCCATCTGGGGAGTTTCGCCCCCGAAATTCTCCTTGTTTTCTCATTAAATGTATCATATATACAGAAAACCTATTTCATTGGATGTTATTTTTTATATATAAATATTAAAAATGTAACTAATTAAATTTATTATTTGTTTAACTTGTCCTTCGCTCTTTTATAGAAGTTTTTTTGTTGCCCGCTTCCATTTCATAACATTTTCGGAACAATGAACAAGCAACGACTATTCGCCCATTCTACCGCGCCGTTAAGCTCCCCAAGATGGCGTGTCAGTAGCCTAACCTTTATATATAGTTTTCATTTCGTCGCACTACAATACTCGCCGACGTCCAACAAAAGACAAGCTTTATATCTTTTTTACTTTATATCACTTCCTATTGTTTATTGTAGCTGGGTGTTACGAGAGACTGAACTCTAGGTGGCTGTTTTAATTACAAAATAAATCGTTGTTAATAAGTAAAACTCGTAGAAAACCTATATTAAAATAAAATTATTACTAGAACCGTTTCTCATACAAAAAAAATTTTAACGACGCTTAAAAACTATTTTAGGAGTTTTTTATTATATATTTTAGCATAGTTGATATTAATTTCTAAAATTTACGAAACTTCATTAAACAATATGCACAATAAAATTTAGGTCACTTCAAATTTGTTCAAAGTATCTCATCATTCATTTTGTACACCAGCATTACGTTTTATAACCTTCGGGGTTTTCTGTTTCTTTCGCAGAAAAACGTTAAAGGTATTAGTTATATTGTTCTGAACTTATTTACTTCTATATACGACTTTAATTTAGAGATTTTCATTCAATCTAAGGCAACTGAGTGGTCTAGTGGGTAGAACACCTGACCATAACCCAAACGTCCTGGGTTCGATCCCCATTAGAGCCAAAGAATTTTTGTGTTTATTTTCAGTCAATTTGGTTTAACTAAACTCTGAACATATGAGCACCTATGGTCAAATTTTGTATAATAATTAGTAATTTAAACGTAGCGTTGGCAACATTAGGGCTGCTAATGACGTCGGATCCAAAAAAAGGCAAAGGACCAGCAAAGTTTTGCCCCTCCATTAATGGTATAAAATGAGATGTTATTAATATTAATACTTTAAGCTTTTGAAAAGGGGATAAACAAATCAGAAATAATAAAGATAACAAATATGGTATAAAATAAAATCGAAAAATATCTCGAATAAATTTAATTGTATGATACCCAGAAAATACTAAAAGCTCTTTAAACCAGGCAAATAGAAATAAAAAAAATATTAATCCAATTCAATCTACATCGGGTTATGAATAAAAAGTTACTTTAATGAGAGATCCATGATCCAAAGTAGATAAAATTTATAATTACAAATTTCACTAAGTTCATAGTTTTTCTATGAAAATTGTTTATATCTAATTGGAATATAAAAAATACATTAATTTATTAGCCAATCCTTTGTTAATTTGATTACTTATAGCAGGAGCTCTCAATCTTTAGTACGCGTACCCCTTGGGGGTACGCGAAATTATTCAGGGGCTACGCGGGGCAGATTAATAAAAAAATTAATCATTTTTATTTTTTTCTGTTTCGCAATCACGCAAGGTTATAATTTAACCATCAAATCTATTCGAATACTTGTGTGGCCGAGTTACTTGGAGCCAACATGGGCAATAGGTTTGTCTCACTAGGTTTTCAAATATATTTCCAAATATATTGTGTTTATAATGTAAAATGTGTTTTTAACTAAACCTACTCCCCCGCCCCCAAACAACAAAGAGGTACGCAAAATTTTTATTTTCCATTAAGGGGTGCAGTCTTTGAAAAAGATTTGGAGCCCCTGACTTATAGAGTTATTAGTACTTAAGGTGAAATTCATTGTGAGAGTGTTTTTATTTTATTTTTTTCACACGTTTTCATCTCAAAAAGTGTGCATAATAGGGCGACAAGCGTTTCGCTCTAAATAGTCTCCAATATACTTCATAAAAAATATTTTTTAATGTTGTAATACACTATAAAATGTTGCGATACATAAATGAAAGCAACAACGTTTAGCGACAAGTAATACCAGAGATGCGGACGTTCGCCCCGCAGCAGCAAGAATCTCTTCCGCATAAACAACACAACGTAAAACCACGGCAATAAAAGCCAGCTTTAAACTTAGTCGCAAAGCTCTCTGTTACCAACTGAAATTACCCTTTATTACACTTTAAACAATACAAGATAACATGAATAGTCCCTAAATGCCGCGACAAAACTTACGGTAAAGTTGGTAACACTGCATGATGCTCTGTACGATCTGTATGCAAATTACCGCTGCATTTGGTTTTATCTCGGACTCGTTTGAACTTAATACCCCAACGTACCACGGATACACTTGCATTTCATCTGTGGTCGTGTTCCTTTGAGGTTAATTAACAAGATGATAGGAAAGAAGAATCCATACTTAAAGACTTTGTCTATAGTTCAGTAAAACCCCTCTTATCCGAAATAATGGGCGCAGAAATTTATCCGAAATTTCTTACTTTCGGATAAGAAATGGTAAGTATTTTAAGATTTATTCCTTCAAGTAAAACACATAAAACCTGTTTTACTGTAAATCTTACAGTAAAGTTTTATTTCCTAACAAAACGCGCAACATTTTGCTGTATGAATCGCGGGACAGCCTGATTTGGCCGGTCGGGACAGCGACTTCGCCGTGCGGTGGGCCCTTCTAGTGTACATATAGAAATTTACCATACTCGGCCTAGCATTTAGGTTTAACCGTATTTCGGTTAAACGAAGTCCGGATAAAAGAAATTTTACTGAACCTTGAAATTATGATATATATGTAAATAACACTCCCTTCAATTCCCCTCCTTAAAGTCTTGTCTATAGTACTTTGAAATTGTAACACTTCCTTAAAGCCCATCCTTCAAGTCTTTGTAATAACTATATATATATATATATATATATATATATATATATATATATGTATATGTATTTGTATATATATGTATATATATATATATATATATATATATATATGTATATATATATATATATATATATATATATATATATATATATATATGTGTGTGTGTGTGTGTATGTATATAAGTATGTATATATATACTACTTAAAACTTTCTAAAATATATTTTTATTTGATATATAAGATTAAAATGAGTGAAACGAAACCATAAAAGATTCCTATAAACAGAAAAATTCAAAACCAGGCTGATGAATATACTATTTTAAAAATCCCATTTTCGAGAGTTTCAAATCTACATAATAAAAAATGTTCGAACATTTTGTTTCATTAATTGATTTTTGTTATAAGATGTTCATAAAACAGGCAGCTGGTAAGGTAATGGATGGAGGGCCTGAGTTGAATGTCCAAGGTCCGACCCCCTTCACCAAAGTATAGCACCAAAGTATTTTTAATGCTTTTTAACCTCGAGATACATTTAGACTATTAGGATGTGTACGTAGAATGAACTCTTTAGAACTATTGATCAGCTTAAGTGTAATCTTTTACGTAAGCATAAAAATAAGTGAAGTCTGTTAGCTTCACCTTTGCTCCATATGAAGCTTGCTCACTATGTCTCCTAAACTATGTTTATTGGTTGAAAATGAACCATTAGCATATAGTACCGAGTACCAAGCTTCGTTCTGTGGAACCAGTAAGTCAACACCTCGGGAATTAGATACCGGTTTGGAAAATTATCTTATGGTAGTTCAATTCTCTCTACTAATTTCCCGGTAATTTACCATTGTTTAACAGATATTTTCTAAAATATATTTCTTCTGGCCCCACTCGCATATTTTCTGACAAAGAATAAAATCATAAGTCATTATTTAAAGAAGTAAGTGAAAACTATTCCTTTATTTCGAAACGCGCCAGCACAGTCAGTTAATAGATTTCCCTCAGCTCCTTAAACAATTACGTATGACTTAATCAGTGAAATCTAGACGATTGCAACGACCCATTTTAAAGAATATACTTTATATTAGGCAAAATGTAGCTTTTTTGTATTATAGGTGATATTGTAAGTGAAAGATGAGTGAGTTTATCTTATGTAATAGACTGTGTGTGTGTGTGTGTTCTTTAAAAATTTATTTAAAGTGGCGACCAGTTTGCCTAATGAAGAATTTCTTTCAATCTATACAGCTTGGCTTAGATACATGTGATGCTTAGAGTGCGTTGTGTATTTCTGTTTGTGATATATTGTATCCTGTACTTTGTTGTTAGTTCTAAAGATATCATGTACTTTTTTTAGTTTTTATTTTGTCGATGTAATAATTTACTGTAAGATACTTATTGCTATTCCCAGACATTTCAATGAAATTGAATGACGGAATCTCCAACCAGTTTTTCATTTTTGTCTTAGACTGGAAATGAACTTTAAATTCATAGTTCTTCCAAAAACATGTAGGATATTCTGACCTTGTAAATAAACATTGCTCTATGGAGTTGCTAAGAACTTTATTAGAATTTGCTTTCCAGTCTTACTTGTGAATGTGACCACTCGACGTCTGCGTGTCTAATAATACTTCCTCTTTTCAGGAGTTACAGGAAGCTCATAATTCTCCAGGAGAAGCTTGGAATTGCAATTTACGTTACAGCTTAGATGAGGCTCTCGCTTTCTATACGTAAAAAAAACTTAATGGCTACAATACGTTATAATTACCTTTATTCTGATACAAGGATTTCCCTTTCCTCTCTCACACTTAACAAGTAAGAAAGGGTGTGTAACGTGGAATAGATGTTACTGCTGTTAGCATAGATTGATAGTTATTTATTGTAACAGATCCATTTGGAAAACTATCATACCTGACTTTAACGTACAGTATCAAGCTCTCAACGTTTTATACGAATTAACAGTTTGTTTTCGAAACATAAAATAATAGGTTACTTTTACACAAGAAATACTACTCCAAGACTCACCAGCTACACCTGCCTACTAAATCCACCGAGGCTTCCAGGTTACTCTTGTACAGTGCTTCGGTTTTTGGTATTATATGGCCGAACCTAGGGCTTTCAAGTGCTCTTAGAGTACTCAAGCCCCAAAGTTTCATAAATATTATTTACTTGACCGCCATTTTGAAGCCAAATATCAAAATCGATCCACCATTAAACCCTGTGATAATGAAGAATACAAGCGCTTAGTGTTTGCATTGAAATAAATTTAAAATTGAGATGAAACATAGGTTGCACAAAATTTAAAATATAAATGCACCGGTTTTACCACATTTTCAGATAACTCTAGAATGTAAATATGTTATTTCTCACAGCTTCTGAAAACTTAGATAGGCCGGCCATTGTTTCAATCCATAAACTACGTATCACACTAGACAATCTAGGGCAGTCTATATGTAAATGAGTCGCTACTATAAGTGTAACAAAGATTAAACTTGTTATAGTAACAGGAATGTAGGAGTTATCATTATTACACTTTTTATCTATCGAACACACACCACACACACACATACACACACACACACACACACACACAAACACACACACACACACACAAAGAAACACACACAAACACAAACACACACACACACACACACACACAAAGAAACACACA
Source organism: Prosapia bicincta (assembly GCA_036971475.1). Lineage (NCBI taxonomy): Eukaryota > Metazoa > Arthropoda > Insecta > Hemiptera > Cercopidae > Prosapia > Prosapia bicincta. Next base: position 13,674,567 of record JBAIZL010000002.1, on the reverse strand, counting down.
CACACACAAAGAAACACACACACACACGCACACACAAGTAACCTAACCTTTACAGCGGAATGTTCACCCTTCCCATCCGTCTCGCAATAACCCTTAGAGTTTCATTTACGTAACAAACCACTGGCAGCGGCTTCGTACAAAAAACAAATTAAGAAGTAAATTAAAAAATACCGCTTTCGTATTGAAATACGGGAAACGGGTGGGTTGGAAATACAAGCAATCGATGAGGGCTCGTGCTTTGCTAGACCGCAAAGGGCGTAGCTGGAAAATAGCTTTTGTTTCTTAACTGAAAAAGCTTTCAACAAAACGTAATTTCGTGGAACGAGCCGACAGATAAATCTATAATAAATATACTATATTTATATTTAAGGATATAGTAAAAGATTAAAATATTTAGAAACTCTTGGATATTTTGCTTGTTTTATAGCATTGTTAATTAATATGTTTAAACTCAACCTTATAACTCAACCTGGGGAGAAATCCTTACTCGACAAATACACTTTAAGGTAGACACTTGTTTAGCTCGATAAAGAGTGGGTCCTCTTCAGGTATGCGACGTTGCGTAAAGTGCCAGTTTTCCTTGTCCCCACCTCCAGGTTATAATTTATCTATGCTTTTCCTAGTTCTTTCGCTATCCCTCTTTAGGTCAGTGACTGTACTCTCACGATTCCATACATATGTCCTATTCTAGTTATCTGAAAATCAATATGCTCTTTTCTATGTCCTACCTAGTTCTTCCACTACCTTTCTTATTACACGGGTTTATAGAACTTGTTTATAGCGCACATAAGTAGCAGTCTTTAGATCATCAGTGACTGTGCTAAAGTGTTGCTAGAAATATCCTATTATTTCCACTACCAGGAGATCCCCATGCCCTATTATATGCCCTATTAGTTCTCTCAGTAACCTTCTTACACGGGTTTATAGAACTTGTTTATAGCGCACATAAATAGCAGTCTTTAGATCATCAGTGACTGTGCTAAAGTGTTGCTAGAAATATCCTCTTATTTCCACTACCAGGAGATCCCCATGCCCTATTATATGCCCTATTAGTTCTCTCAGTAACCTTCTTACACGGGTTTATAGAACTTGTTTATAGCGCACATAAATAGCAGTCTTTAGATCATCAGTGACTGTGCTAAAGTGTTGCTAGAAATATCCTATTATTTCCACTACCAGTGGATCACTATGCCCTATTATATGCCCTACTAGTTCTCTCAGTAACCTTCTTACACGGGTTTATAGAACTTGTTTATAGCGCACATAAATAGCAGTCTTTAGATCATCAGTGACTGTGCTAAAGTGTTGCTAGAAATATCCTCTTATTTCCACTACCAGGAGATCCCCATGCCCTATTATATGCCCTATTAGTTCTCTCAGTAACCTTCTTACACGGGTTTATAGAACTTGTTTATAGCGCACATAAATAGCAGTCTTTAGATCATCAGTGACTGTGCTAAAGTGTTGCTAGAAATATCCTATTATTTCCACTACCAGGAGATCCCCATGTCCTATTATATGCCCTATTAGTTCTCTCAGTAACCTTCTTACACGGGTTTATAGAACTTGTTTATAGCGCACATAAATAGCAGTCTTTAGATCATCAGTGACTGTGCTAACGTGTTGCTAGAAATATCCTCTTATTTCCACTACCAGGAGATCCCCATGCCCTATTATATGCCCTATTAGTTTTCTAAGTAACCTTCTTACACGGGTTTATAGAACTTGTTTATAGCGCACATAAATAGCAGTCTTTAGATCATCAGTGACGGTGCTAAAGTGTTGCTAGAAATATCCTATTATTTCCACTACCAGGGGATCACTATGCCCTATTATATGCCCTACTAGTTCTCTCAGTAACCTTCTTACACGGGTTTATAGAACTTGTTTATAGCGCACATAAATAGCAGTCTTTAGATCATCAGTGACTGTGCTAAAGTGTTGCTAGAAATATCCTATTATTTCACCCACCAGGGGATCACTATGCCCTATTCTATGCCCTACTAGTTCTCTCAGTAACCTTCTTACACGGGTTTATAGAACTTGTTTATAGCGCACATAAATAGCAGTCTTTAGATCATCAGTGACTGTGCTAACGTGTTGCTAGAAATATCCTATTATTTCCACTACCAGGAGATCCCCATGCCCTATTATATGCTCTATTAGTTCTCTCAGTAACCTTCTTACACGGGTTTATAGAACTTGTTTATAGCGCACATAAATAGCAGTCTTTAGATCATCAGTGACTGTGCTAACGTGTTGCTATAAATATCCCCTTATTTCCACTACCAGGGGATCACTATGCCCTATTCTATGCACTACTAGTTCTCTCAGTAACCTTTTTACACGGGTTTATAGAACTTGTTTATAGCGCACATAAATAGCCGTCTTTAGATCATCAGTGACTGTGCTAAAGTGTTGCTAGAAATATCCTATTATTTCCACTACCAGGGGATCACTATGCCCTATTATATGCCCTACTAGTTCTCTCAGTAACCTTCTTACACGGGTTTATAGAACTTGTTTATAGCGCACATAAATAGCCGTCTTTAGATCATCAGTGACTGTGCTAACGTGTTGCTAGAAATATCCTATTATTTCCACTACCAGGAGATCCCCATGCCCTATTCTATGCCCTACTAGTTCTCTCAGTAACCTTCTTACACGGGTTTATAGAACTTGTTTATAGCGCACATAAATAGCCGTCTTTAGATCATCAGTGACTGTCCTAACGTGTTGCTAGAAATATCCTCTTATTTCCACTACCAGGAGATCCCCATGCCCTATTCTATGCCCTACTAGTTCTCTCAGTAACCTTCTTACACGGGTTTATAGAACTTGTTTATAGCCCACATAAATAGAAGTCTTTAGATCATCAGTGACTGTGCTAACGTGTTGCTATAAATATCCCCTTATTTCCACTACCAGGAGATCCCCATGTCCTGTTCTATGCCCTATTAGTTCTCTCAGTAACCTTCTTACACGGGTTTATAGAACTTGTTTATAGCGCACATAAATAGCAGTCTTTAGATCATCAGTGACTGTGCTAACGTGTTGCTAGAAATATCCCCTTATTTCCACTACCACGGGATCACTATGCCCTATTCTATGCCCTACTAGTTCTCTCAGTAACCTTCTTACACGGGTTTATAGAACTTGTTTATAACGCACATAAATAGCAAGCCGTCCTCAGACCATCAGTGACTGTGCTAACGTGTTGCTAGAAAAATCCTCTTATTTCCACTACCAGGAGATCCCCATGCCCTATTATATGCCCTATTTGTTCTCTCAGTAACCTTCTTACACGGGTTTATAGAACTTGTTTATAGCGCACATAAATAGCCGTCTTTAGATCATCAGTGACTGTGCTAACGTGTTGCTAGAAATATCCTATTATTTCCACTACCAGGGGATCACTATGCCCTATTCTATGCCCTACTAGTTCTCTCAGTAACCTTCTTACACGGGTTTATAGAACTTGTTTATAGCGCACATAAATAGCCGTCTTTAGATCATCAGTGACTGTGCTAACGTGTTGCTAGAAATATCCTCTTATTTCCACTACCAGGAGATCCCCATGCCCTATTATATGCCCTACTAGTTCTCTCAGTAACCTTCTTACACGGGCTTATAGAACTTGTTTATAGCGCACATAAATAGCCGTCTTTAGATCATCAGTGACTGTGCTAACGTGTTGCTAGAAATATCCTCTTATTTCCACTACCAGGAGATCCCCATGCCCTATTATATGCCCTATTAGTTCTCTCAGTAACCTTCTTACACGGGTTTATAGAACTTGTTTATAGCGCACATAAATAGCCGTCTTTAGATCATCAGTGACTGTGCTAACGTGTTGCTAGAAATATCCTATTATTTCCACTACCAGGAGATCCCCATGCCCTATTATATGCCCTATTAGTTCTCTCAGTAACCTTTTTACACGGGTTTATAGAACTTGTTTATAGCGCACATAAATAGCCGTCTTTAGATCATCAGTGACTGTGCTAACGTGTTGCTAGAAATATCCTCTTATTTCCACTACCAGGAGATCCCCATGCCCTATTATATGCCCTATTAGTTCTCTCAGTAACCTTCTTACACGGGTTTATAGAACTTGTTTATAGCGCACATAAATAGCCGTCTTTAGATCATCAGTGACTGTGCTAACGTGTTGCTAGAAATATCCTCTTATTTCCACTACCAGGAGATCCCCATGCCCTATTATAGGCCCTATTAGTTCTCTCAGTAACCTTCTTACACGGGTTTATAGAACTTGTTTATAGCGCACATAAATAGCCGTCTTTAGATCATCAGTGACTGTGCTAACGTGTTGCTAGAAATATCCTCTTATTTCCACTACCAGGAGATCCCCATGCCCTATTATATGCCCTATTAGTTCTCTCAGTAACCTTCTTACACGGGTTTATAGAACTTGTTTATAGCGCACATAAATAGCCGTCTTTAGATCATCAGTGACTGTGCTAACGTGTTGCTAGAAATATCCCCTTATTTCCACTACCAGCGAATCACTATGCCCTATTCTATGCCCTACTAGTTCTCTCAGTAACCTTCTTACACGGGTTTATAGAACTTGTTTATAGCGCACATAAATAGCCGTCTTTAGATCATCAGTGACTGTGCTAACGTGTTGCTAGAAATATCCTCTTATTTCCACTACCAGGAGATCCCCATGCCCTATTATATGCCCTACTAGTTCTCTCAGTAACTTTCTTACACGGGTTTATAGAACTTGTTTATAGCGCACATAAATAGCAGTCTTTAGATCATCAGTGACTGTGCTAAAGTGTTGCTAGAAATATCCTCTTATTTCCACTACCAGGAGATCCCCATGCCCTATTATATGCCCTATTAGTTCTCTCAGTAACCTTCTTACAAGGGTTTATAGAACTTGTTTATAGCGCACATAAATAGCAGTCTTTAGATCATCAGTGACTGTGCTAAAGTGTTGCTAGAAATATCCTATTATTTCCACTACCAGGGGATCACTATGCCCTATTATATGCCCTACTAGTTCTCTCAGTAACCTTCTTACACGGGTTTATAGAACTTGTTTATAGCGCACATAAATAGCCGTCTTTAGATCATCAGTGACTGTGCTAAAGTGTTGCTAGAAATATCCTATTATTTCCACTACCAGGGGATCACTATGCCCTATTATATGCCCTACTAGTTCTCTCAGTAACCTTCTTACACGGGTTTATAGAACTTGTTTATAGCGCACATAAATAGCAGTCTTTAGATCATCAGTGACTGTGCTAACGTGTTGCTAGAAATATCCTATTATTTCCACCACCAGGGGATCACTATGCCCTATTATATGCCCTACTAGTTCTCTCAGTAACCTTCTTACACGGGTTTATAGAACTTGTTTATAGCGCACATAAATAGCAGTCTTTAGATCATCAGTGACTGTGCTAACGTGTTGCTATAAATATCCTCTTATTTCCACTACCAGGGGATCACTATGCCCTATTCTATGCCCTACTAGTTCTCTCAGTAACCTTCTTACACGGGTTTATAGAACTTGTTTATAGCGCACATAAATAGCCGTCTTTAGATCATCAGTGACTGTGCTAACGTGTTGCTAGAAATATCCTCTTATTTCCACTACCAGGAGATCACCATGCCCTATTCTATGCCCTACTAGTTCTCTCAGTAACCTTCTTACACGGGTTTATAGAACTTGTTTATAGCGCACATAAATAGCCGTCTTTAGATCATCAGTGACTGTGCTAACGTGTTGCTAGAAATATCCTCTTATTTCCACTACCAGGAGATCCCCATGCCCTATTATATGCCCTATTAGTTCTCTCAGTAACCTTCTTACACGGGTTTATAGAACTTGTTTATAGCGCACATAAATAGCAGTCTTTAGATCATCAGTGACTGTGCTAAAGTGTTGCTAGAAATATCCTCTTATTTCCACTACCAGGAGATCCCCATGCCCTATTATATGCCCTATTAGTTCTCTCAGTAACCTTCTTACAAGGGTTTATAGAACTTGTTTATAGCGCACATAAATAGCAGTCTTTAGATCATCAGTGACTGTGCTAAAGTGTTGCTAGAAATATCCTATTATTTCCACTACCAGGGGATCACTATGCCCTATTATATGCCCTACTAGTTCTCTCAGTAACCTTCTTACACGGGTTTATAGAACTTGTTTATAGCGCACATAAATAGCCGTCTTTAGATCATCAGTGACTGTGCTAAAGTGTTGCTAGAAATATCCTATTATTTCCACTACCAGGGGATCACTATGCCCTATTATATGCCCTACTAGTTCTCTCAGTAACCTTCTTACACGGGTTTATAGAACTTGTTTATAGCGCACATAAATAGCAGTCTTTAGATCATCAGTGACTGTGCTAACGTGTTGCTAGAAATATCCTATTATTTCCACCACCAGGGGATCACTATGCCCTATTATATGCCCTACTAGTTCTCTCAGTAACCTTCTTACACGGGTTTATAGAACTTGTTTATAGCGCACATAAATAGCAGTCTTTAGATCATCAGTGACTGTGCTAACGTGTTGCTATAAATATCCTCTTATTTCCACTACCAGGGGATCACTATGCCCTATTCTATGCCCTACTAGTTCTCTCAGTAACCTTCTTACACGGGTTTATAGAACTTGTTTATAGCGCACATAAATAGCCTTCCTCAGACCATCAGTGACTGTGCTAACGTGTTGCTAGAAATATCCTCTTATTTCCACTACCAGGAGCTCCCCATGCCCTATTATATGCCCTATTAGTTCTCTCAGTAACCTTCTTACACGGGTTTATAGAACTTGTTTATAGCGCACATAAATAGCCGTCCTCAGACCATCAGTGACTGTGCTAACGTGTTGCTAGAAATATCCTCTTATTTCCACTACCAGGAGATCCCCATGCCCTATTATATGCCCTATTAGTTCTCTCAGTAACCTTCTTACACGGGTTTATAGAACTTGTTTATAGCGCACATAAATAGCAGTCTTTAGATCATCAGTGACTGTGCTAACGTGTTGCTATAAATATCCTCTTATTTCCACTACCAGGAGATCCCCATGCCCTATTATATGCCCTATTAGTTCTCTCAGTAACCTTCTTACACGGGTTTATAGAACTTGTTTATAGCGCACATAAATAGCCGTCTTTAGATCATCAGTGACTGTGCTAACGTGTTGCTAGAAATATCCACTTATTTCCACTACCAGGAGATCCCCATGCCCTATTATATGCCCTATTAGTTCTCTCAGTAACCTTCTTACACGGGTTTATAGAACTTGTTTATAGCGCACATAAATAGCCGTCTTTAGATCATCAGTGACTGTGCTAACGTGTTGCTAGAAATATCCTCTTATTTCCACTACCAGGGGATCACTATGCCCTATTATATGCCCTATTAGTTCTCTCAGTAACCTTCTTACACGGGTTTATAGAACTTGTTTATAGCGCACATAAATAGCCGTCTTTAGATCATCAGTGACTGTGCTAACGTGTTGCTAGAAATATCCTCTTATTTCCACTACCAGGGGATCACTATGCCCTATTATATGCCCTATTAGTTCTCTCAGTAACCTTCTTACACGGGTTTATAGAACTTGTTTATAGCGCACATAAATAGCCGTCTTTAGATCATCAGTGTCTGTGCTAACGTGTTGCTAGAAATATCCCCTTTATTTCCACTACCAGGAGATCCCCATGCCCTATTATATGCCCTATTAGTTCTCTCAGTAACCTTCTTACACGGGTTTATAGAACTTGTTTATAGCGCACATAAATAGCCGTCTTTAGATCATCAGTGACTGTGCTAACGTGTTGCTAGAAATATCCCCTTTATTTCCACTACCAGGAGATCCCCATGCCCTATTATATGCCCTACTAGTTCTCTCAGTATCCTTTATACAAGGATGTGTAAAAGTAAACATTCTCTATAGCCCCAATAAATAACAGGTTTATTTCAAATCAGCACAGTATCACGCGAAGCTATAAATTTCCCCCTACTTCAACCATCAGGGGATCATTGTCTCCTTTAATTAGTTCTACTTAATCCCTCCTACCCTTCCCTTATCCTTTTCCTTACAAGGGATTGTATCAGATACTCACCTAAATCCCTTATCAGATTAATAATTAAATAAATAAATAATATTCTAAATATTAATAAATCTAATTATTAAATCAATAAATAGCTAAAGAATAATTGTTGCACTAATAATTATTATATGTATTAGTTATCATAATACACATAATAATGAAGTCGGCTGAGAGTGTATCTACTACAGTTACTTGATACTGCATAAGTGAAAACCTGATTCATTCTATATTATCTACCAGAGAGTTTCATCTCTTTAACTGTGATCACAATATATTACAAGAGACATAAACTTGTAGACACCTCGGTGTGGCTCCAGCTGAGAGCATGTGTACTTTGCCTATGATGATAGACGTCTCCATAATTCCAGTACCAGGAGATCTTGAAGTACTTTCCTTAAATCTACCCCTCCCTCCTTATACCTCTTTCTTATCCTTATTCTTATTTCCTTTGTCTTTCCTTTTCATTCTTTTTTATTATGAAAATGTAACTCACAGAATAACTCTTTACTACCCTGGTGAGAGTATTTCTAAATTGAAGGAGATCATGTGGAAAGATAATCCCCTCTTTATCCTCAAGGGGAGTTAATGTTCCTTCCTAATGCCTCCCTGTATTCAGTATTCTCTCGTATCCTTTATAAACGTTAATAGGAGCCCTATCTAGCTATTTTAAAGCTACAGGACCAAACAGTTCATAGAACTGCTCATAAAACTGTTCAACTCCTTTTAAGTTTGTGTGTGAGTGCGTGTTGGCGTGTTTCGGAAAACCTCCAACATCCAGGCGAAAAGCGTCAACATGTGTTATTGTGACACTGTTCAGCGTGATAGACAACTGTGACATTCAAAATATTAATACACGACCAAGAACAAAATCTAGAATATAGTAATAATATAATCACTGTTGAAACTTTTAGGAAACAACATTTTTGAAACTTTTTAAATAAATAGCTCTAGATGTCATACCTAATCTAAGATTTTTTCAACTTCTATTAGTTTACACTCTGGCTATTTACAAAAGAGGTGTGACTATAAAGTAACGAGACTGGCTCTCTGTGGGACATGCTGTGCAAGTCTCAAGGTCACCTATCATGTAGTCGTGTTCCCTGGCGTACTCCATATCCCAATCGGTGGAAAGACCTTAGCTTGCTCAGTCGTTTTGCAGCTTTCATTAGTGTAGCACTATCTTTTCTCGCTCGTCTGAAAAACTGTATGTGTTTTGATATAGCAACGATACAACTTGAAATTCTTAGTGAAACTTGATAAATCCGCCCCAGAGGCCCAATTTCTCTTTCGGCAAGAATGTATGTCACGTGCACGGGCTCTTTAAGTGTTATAAACGTTTTAAAGAAGGACGAGAACATGTTGAGGATGACCCACGCTCAGAACAGCCATCAACTTCGAAAACGGATGAAACCATTGAGCAAATTGGAAATATTATCGTTAAGATAGCCGGTTAAGTATTTGTGCATAGGCAAAAACTGTATGTATCAATGAGGAGTAGGTTTGACAAGTTTTACATGAACATTTCAACATTAGAAAATCGTGTGCCAGAATGGTGCCAAAAAACCTAACGAATGAACAAAAAGACTTTTAGAGAATGTCAGAGAATTAGAAATTTGTTCTGACATCTTTAAAATATCAAGAAGAACCCTAAAGTAATGGAGAAAGTCATTACATGTGATGAATCATGGTTTTCTACTTATGACCCAGAAACTAAGCGCCAATCAGTCCATTGGATGAGCCTGAATTCACACATTTGAATAAAGCTCGAATGTCAAAATCAAACTTCGGTCCCTGAGCAGCAGACAGTGAATAAAGAGTACTATCTTAAGGTTTTGGTTACCCTCCGATAAGAAGAAAGCAACCAGAGTTGTGGAAAACAAATCGTGGATTCTACATCAAAACAACGCTCCAGCTCACAGTGCACTGTTGTGAAGTCATTTTTCCTCAAGCATGGTGTTCCTGTGTTAGGGCAGCCACCCTACTCACCTGACCTTGTTCAGTGTGACATTTTTATGTTCGCAAAAGTGAAGGAAGCCTTAAAAGGAATCATACTCTATACAGTGAAGTGAAGGGAAAACCGATGGAGCTCTTAAGCAACCATTCGGATAATGACTGAAAACACGACTTCGAACAATGGAGTGTTTGAATGGAGAAGTGTAGGGATAGGGGGGGGGGAGAGTATATTGAACGGGACAAAGTGAAAGTTGTAAAAAATAAAAATTGAGGGAGTTAAAACAAAAGTCTCAGTACTTTACCGACACACATTGTTCAAATTTTCAATCGTTTATTAAATACTTTTTATTCATCCACTCAAAAATTATTACATTTTTCAAACTTGTAATGGGTGACACTTGATGTTAGTTTTTTTAATGCTTGAACTTAGTAAAAAATAATAATAAATTTATAATACATATTCATTTGTTGGGACCTTTTACTCATATTTTATATTATTTTCACTTTAAACTTTATTAAGATTGACTTTGTATTCCTTCTTCTTTAACAATTTTTTTTTTTTTTTTTTTTTTTTTTTCTTTTGCTTACACCAGAGCACAAAGGTGTTTTTATTATTTTATTTGTTAATAGATTTTAGAAAGGCAAACGTTTTTTAACCCCAAAGCTGAAAAATTAAATATATTTAATATCAAAACAAAACGTTTAATTTCTTGTAAAATGTTTTGATCGTTTGGTTGCATCTTGTTTTATTTTAAAGTCTTACATTCCATAATAACAAACGTCTCTCTTCATCCCTCACGGGAATTACAAAAGAAAGAACAGAAACGCTTCGCTGATGAAAACGAAACGCGATACCCCCCGTTATTGTCGTACGTGCCCCTCACTTCTGTACTAATTATAGCCCCCCACCCCCCACTCCGACTCTCTGACGTAACATCAATAACACGGCAGTGTAAAGTTTCACACACCCAACCTTCCAGCACGCTTTATAAATATAGACTCCGCCGGAGTGTTAGATGAAACGCCGAGCATTGTCACAGCTGCGATACGTAATGTGGAGAGATTTTACGGCAGTGAAATGTTCGCGTCTTGTTTATATTTGCGAACACATCTTCTGAATAATTCACCCCGATGTACTGCATGGAAATAGGCTTATTTGCATTCCGCATGCAATACGTCTGTTTACAAAGGAGGCAAAAGAAATTTTTTTAAAATTATTGGGCCGATGTGAAACAAAACAAACTCTGAATACTGTCTTATGGTAATGAAAAATCAACAAAAACGCTGGTCTCGCCTATACGTCCAATTTCATCAACTTATATTTATTTGTTTTGACACTAATACATTGGTTAGAATTTAAATATAAACAAGAGAGAAAAATATTTTTCAGTTCTTTTTATTAAATAACTACAATTAATATAAAGAAAGTAACATAACCTATCCTATAAAACAGATGTTTTACCACATGACCTACGGTATATTTCAACCTAATGTTTTATGTATGTTGAAACACAGATTTCAATCTGATTTTTTTGAAATCGTATTATATCTCTAATTTTAAACCAAATGGGACATTATAACTGTATACCATACCTTGCCTGTTTTGTGAAACGTTTTCTCCCTTAAAAAACTCAAATTAATTCATTGTATTTATTTAATGAATTAATATTATATTTGAAAACACTCGATTAATATTAAGTGTCATCCAAAACAAGTTGAAAAAATGTATTTGAACATGAGTGGATGAATAAACAGCATTTCATTAACGATTGAAAATTTGAACGAACAAGATATATTATATATATATATATATATATATATATGGAAAATGGAATTAGTTTAATTGTTAGCCTATATAAAATCGTTTAAAAGATGTGGAGATTGTCTAGTGGCGGAATTTAAAACGCATTTTATCGCCTTCAAATAATTATTCCGTTTTAAGCTCAGTTCAGTTTCCTCCAAGCTCAATTTCACTATTTAAATAAATGTGTTCTATCTCTGATCATGTAAAGATGATCGCTCTAACAATAGAGCAATCACAAACATCGTCAATATCCTCTGCTCCATTAAAAAATATAAACATTCTATGAATTTACTTCAATTTTAAGTTTGACTGCTCATGTTTAGTGAATTGCTTCTTCTTGTTGTGATTGTACTGCTATTCTGGGGAAATGGTCATATTGGTTAATTTTACTTTATTTACTGAGTGTTTTATCAGTTACCAAGAGCTGTGTTCCTCACATTAAGCAAACAAGACCTTCTACCCTGATGGTGGTCTTTAACGCCATGTGAGTCCATTAATCGTTCCATTTTGACATTGCTATCAAAACAATGTTCCTGCTGGAAGCTTCGCGCATTCTGAGTTTCAGATTCAAAGTTTGCTTGGAGAGTAATTTTGATGGTTTTTGAGCCTACGCTTTTATTTTTCTCTGAAGGTTTCACTTAGTTTGGGGTCTCTCTCTTACACACACACACGCTCACTTACTTTCTCCTCTCTCGCTCTCCCCCCCCCTCTCTCTCTCTCTCTCTCTCTCTCTTTCTCTCGCTTCCTCTCTTTGAGTTTTCTTGATGACTCCCGTAAACTCATGAATCTTTTTTTCACTAAACATTGACCTCGTAGTTCCAGGTTTAGCGGCCATCCGCATAGCTAATTCTTATGTCATATTATTCTTCTGGACAAATCCTTGAAGAATTTAAGGCTTCAATGCTATAGGCATCATTTAACGGTTCCATGTTCCTCCTTCAGATATTTTTAACCCGAGGATGTCATCTAAACCAGTTTATACACCCGAAGCTGTTGACAGGTTGAAGCCATCCATAGAGTTTTTATTTGGAAAAAATCAGATTTGTCACTTCGGCCAGTTAGTGTTTGTCGTTTTACCGATGTAAATATGAACAAAGCAACTTTATACTGTAATATCAGACAAGGCCACCTGATCCAAGATTGTGCAGGGAGGTATAGCTACAACATAGTTGGACAACGCCTAAGCTTAGAATAGATATCAAGACATTATTTAGTCATTCTATGCGTTTAGCCATTGTATAACTTAAGACGATCTCTAATATACCTACAGCAACTGTGATACTTTACAATAAAATTAATATTTAAAAATAAATAAAACAGTCATTTAAAATGTGTTTCTAATCTATTAACATTACTAGAACTAGTGTTAAAGCCATTATGCTTTTATTCTTTTCGCTACATTGTAAACACTGATCCTTCTTCACGCTTAACAAACCATTTATATGAAAGTTGCTTGTTGTAATCATTTCGAATTGATTGAATAAACTATAATTAAATGATACCTAACTAAGTGAATACTTAAGGGCTTACTCGCTGACGCGTTTCGAAACAATCGTTCCTTTTACGAAGCAAAGTCATTACTCCGGCTTTGAGTAGAGGCAGTGCTTCCTAAAAGGAACGATTGTTTCGAAACGCGTCAGCAGGTAAGCCCTAACGTATTCACTTAGTTAAGTATCATTCATTTACATTTATATGAACTTGCCGCCTCTAGTAGTTTCTAATAATAGAAGGTTTTAGAATAATGTAGCTGTTATGTCCGCTCAAGTGAACTTCTGCTTTCAGTAATTTTTACCCGCCCACTCATGGAATGTTTCACCATTTAAGAGACGTACTAATGTAACCTCTAAAGCAAAAAAAAAAACAAGTCTAGAAATTTGCCATAATCCATGAGTGGAACCTTTAATTTGTATACCTTTATTATATATTTTCTTGAGTGTAAAATTAAAATTATATGATGTCCGTAATATATTAAATGCAACTAAATGAAACTGATGTGTAGTCGGGCGTTGTAAAACCTTGATATGATAATTCATTCCTTACATGTTGGCACTCGTGATCAATCATTCGCCCGTCACTTCTAGTGTGGGCGTTGAAACTAAAAGAAAAAGCCTTTATTCATGTTTAACATTTAATTTTCGAACATTTAGCATTGTTTTTTCGAAAAAACAGGACAAATAAAGTAACCTAACTTAAGTTTTAGTGTTAAAAATTCTTAAATTTTCATTATGACTGTATATAATATATATATATATATATATATATATATATATATATATATATATATATATATATATGACTGCATATATGTACATTCACATGAAAAAAACAAAATATATATATATATATATATATATATATTATTTTTATTGTAATTATAGGGGTTTTTTAATACAAATGCCAACATTTAAATGCAAAAAAATATCAATGCAGACCTTTTTCTCTCGTGGACGACGACGTCAGATGCTAATCAGTTTGACGTTCAAAGGGTTGTAAAATGATCACTAGACTGTCAGAAACGGACATTCACACTTTAATAAGAGATCGATAACTCTTATGTTTAAATAACAATAGCCTCAAATAATAGCTTTTTAAAACTAAAAAGTCGTTCCCCCCCCCCCCCGGAACTATTTCAGACATTTTCCAATGGGTATAAAAGCATTATTCATTGAGCCTTCAGCACAAGTTTGTATATGTAAAAGGCTTAAACATTAAGTTACCTTTTAGTTTACAAACTCACCCTATTTATCTGGAAACGGATGTTCGTTTGTCCTTCGCGCGTAAAAAAGACAGGACAAAGTGCGTGGTCAGCACTGCCACCTAGTTGCCTCTAAACAACATTCTTTACTTAGGTCACTGCCACCGATATATCACTGCATTAGACAATGTAAAACTGTTTGTATAATTTGAAATAGTGTTTTACATACATAAACAAGTAACATAAACTTGTAACTTAAACAAGTAACATAAACTTGTAACATAAACAAGTAACATAAACAAATAAACAACAATTTTTAAAATTAAATTCCCACTTTGGTCACAGAGGAAAGTTTAATTTTAGTTACTTTTTACTAACAATTAATAAAAATAAATTAACGTAACGTTTGCGTTAAAACAGCTTTTCTACCACATAGCCTAAAATGTAAAATGTAACCTAAAATGTAACTAAATTGCAACCATGCATGTTTTGGGAAAAGTATTTTCCCCATAAAACACAAAAACTATATCAATAAATTTAATTGATGAAATAATATTTGAAAAGAAACTGTATTAACACCAAGTATCATCCACTATAAGTTTTAAAAAAAAATGTATTTGGACTTGACTGGAAGAATAAAAAGTATTTTTTCAACTATTGAAAATTTGAACAATATATGTATATATATAAAGAACGTAAGTCAAAATACAAATACAAGAATTATAATTGAATTTATAATTCAAAGCTTTTCGTTGGCTAACAGTACCAACATCATCAGGAATATTAAACAATTAAAATTAACATATCTGCAAATTAGATCAAATAAATAGCTTGCCAAATCAATTACAATGTTGTTAAGAATTTTTTTAATTTTTTTTATTTTGCTGCTCTAACATTACAAAATAATATATAGATGATATATATAACTGATTAGCATCTGACGTCGTCGTCCACGAGAGAAAAAGGTCTGCATTGATATTTTTTTGCATTTAAATGTTGGCATTTGTATTAAAATACTCCTATAATTACAATTAAAATAATATAATCACGATAACACTGTGTAAGTTTTCAGCTACACGGAATCATCTTCAGAGGTATTGGTGAAAAATACTTTATAATTTTTTTTTTACAATAACCGTTACACCTCCTCTTTCACTACTTTTGGTCAAAAAAACTAAGAGATTGGAGCACATAATTGATACTAGGCAAAATTTAGATTCGACCAATGTCGAATATTTTATCTAAAATATTGTAAATGATAAAATATTGTTAAATATTTTAGTACGTGCTTCCATTTATAATGTATATCTACAAACTACAAAATTGATAAAGTATATCTATAGGATTTTCTAATTTAACGAATAATTTTGAGAACATATTCCCGTTTATGAAACAATTAGCAGAGTACCCGTCCTTCGTACATGGTTGACGGATATTTGTATTGATTTAATTCGTATTTTCTGAAATTAAATCCTAATAAGTATATCAAACTATAGTTTATAATCCTACCGTTAAGGGAGTTTCCAAGACCAGTGGCGCGGTGCCCTGACGGAATTTCTAAATACAAATACGCCTATCTGAAAACCAGGGACCCTAAGAATGTCCATGTAAAACATTTCAGGTATTTATTTTCACGAGAGTTTTCATAATTTTTTTCGTATCTCTGGTGACTTTCTTCGTCGCCCGATATAATGTTTTTCACTAAAATCGAACACGTGGGAACGGGAAATAAATACCAAATTTCATCTCAATTTATTCAGTAGTTTTTACGTGACTAAGTAATACACACGCATACAGATACCATTAGATTTTATATATTAGTATAGATTAGTTCCCAATAAATATATCAAACTTACTGGTTATTGTCTTGAAAACCAAGGGAAGGAAAAACCTCTGCTTGTAACATAACATTTGTAAAGTAAACTACCTTAGAAAGATGAATAACAATCAATTACTATCAGCTGTTTACATGTGTTTAAAAGAGAATGTTACAGGTGATTATCGGCTGATTAGGCCAGATCTGGTATTAAATGGAGTATAGAACACTGAGTGTTAAGGGTGTTTTCAAGGCCCGTAGGGAAGTGCCCTGACGGAATTTTTAATTAAAAATAGGGCTATGTGTTAACCAGGGACCCTAAGAATGTCAATGTAAAATTTCAGCTCAATGGGTAAAGTAATTTGTACGTGATTGAGTAACACATACAGACACCATTAGATTTTTATATATTAGTATAGATAAAGTAAAACTTGTTATACTTGTAAGGAGTTTTCTATGCCCGTCCCTTTAGAGGTTCATTACCGTATCGTATTGATACTATTGGTCAAATTTTTTAATGGAGAAGAAGTGGAGCCCTTTTATTTCAAATACTTTCACCAGTACTCCTGGATATAGTTATTTTGTAACTGAAAAGCCCATCAAGTGTAAACTTGAGTGTAATTTTGTAGTGGCTATTAGGTTAGTGTGTGTTTAGTTAATCATACTTTAATAATTATCAAGTACTGTTGTAAGAAATACTACGTAACTGTTTTCTTTCATTTTAACACCCGAAAATGTCGTATTTTTGGTCAGAAACACCTTATATACGGTTAATTTCAGCTACACATTGATTTACATAGAGATTAAATACATAACTCCTATTTCCCTATTTTATACACCCCCATAATGTATGACTAAAAGTATTATAAAATATTAATATAACACGTGTATGTTAATGTAGATTTTTTTTGTTTTCAGATAAATTTTAAAAATGGAACAATTTGAGCAGCTTCTGACTTGCGCCATCTGCTTGGACAGGTATCGCAACCCCAAGCTGTTGCCATGCCAACACTCGTTCTGCATGGAGCCGTGTATGGACGGCTTGGTGGACTATGTACGCAGACAGGTAAATGACCAGCCAAAGATATTCTCACCTTAGTTTTACAGTCATAATATCTCCCTTCCATACTTTAAAATAAAGATTTCTTAAGCAACCAGAAAATGTGCATTATTACCGATGTAAAAGTAATTTTTTTTTTATATATATAGGCTAATGACAGATCACACAATTTTTCTTTTTTAAACATTCAACGTTTGGAATTTCTTTCCGAAATTCCTTTTCAAGAGCTCAGTTTTAATTAAACAACTATACAACATAACTTACGATTTATAAAATACATACCATTGTATAAAACATAATAAAAATCAACAAAACTCTTAATAAATATCCATTTACAAGTCATCAATTTTTTCTAACACAATAAAACAGACAAATCACAGATACACTAACACACCTGCTATTAGTAACGGAGTCAACATTTTAAATTTTAAACAACACAATCATTATAATATATACATTACCTCGAGTGACCAAAACACCTACAGAAATCTTAATTTTCACTTATAATATCATTACTAAAGATTCATATGCAGATGGAAAATTATTTAATTCAGTATTAGTGTATGTATCTGTGATTTGTCTGTTTTAATGTGATAAAAAAAAATTTTTACTTGTAAATGAATATTTATTAAAAACTTTGTGTTTTTTTCATTTTTATTATGTTTTATATAATGTTATGTATTTTATAAATTGTAAGTTATGTTGTATAGTTGTTTAATTAAAACTGATTTCTTGAAAAGGAATTTAGGAAAGAAATTCGATACGTAGAGTGTTTAAAAAAGCAAAATTGTCTGTGATCTGTCATTAACCTATATAAACAAATAAATAAATATTAACAGACATTAAATAAAAATATTAGTATAATATTGTTTAAATAATTGTAAAAATACACATATAAGGGGAAGGAACAAACTATCAGGCAAATGCGGGCTGTTCCGGAGAAATGACAATTTGAAAAGTCTATTTAATAGTTTGATATATATACGTTCGCTGATTGAACATATTTATTTTTATTTAACGAATTCGGTAAACGTTTTTGGTTCTTAAAAAGTGTTAAATAAGCAAAAGTCTATTTTCGCTTAGAATATACTTTGTTTGGAATTATATTGGATACACTATAGAAAGGTTAACTGAAATATAAAGCTATTTAATACACAGTTTTTTATATACAGTTATTTAATAACTGATAATATCATCAACAACATTTTAGCTCAATAAAGTGCGACGCATAAAGTAACATAACCTACAAGTAATAAAAACAGCTGTTATAAAAAGTCACACTTCATTACTTCAATTTTTTCAAATATTCGGTTTTTTTTCAATATATATAAAACATTATATATTACTGAAAGAAGAGTACGGCATGATCGAGGAAAGAAGAGTACGGCATGATCGAGGAAAGAAGAGTACGGCATGATCGAGGAACGAAGAGTACGGCATGATAGAGGAAAGAAGAAAACCTGAGGCAATTGCGGGACTGTCAGAGAGAAATGAAAACTTCACGGAAAGTTTAGTTATCGTACATATAACATTTGTTTATATACATCATATATAAACATATTTCGAAATCAATTGAAAGTTCTTAAAAGGCGTTTTATGAATCTCTAAAAGCGTTAATTACGCCCAAAATCTATTTCCACTTGAAAAAACTGAAAACATTTGAAACATTTGTTGAAATTATATTGAATTCTTTTATAGCAAGGTTTACTGAAATATAATTTATTAACCCATAATAATATTGAGTAACACTCAATAATGTACGATACATTAAGTAACATAACCTACAAAATTAAAAAGAGCGTTTATATAAGATCAAACGTACTTAATTATATCCCCTTTATTATTTTATCTTATTAAATTACTTTATTACGCGATTTAATCAAAAGTACGATTTTTCCAATACATAGATATTCTATTTGGAAATTATTTTTACATAACCTCTAAATAACCTCTAAGGAAAATTGAACCGCCTTAACCTACTACATTAAAAACGTGTTTGTTGTATGCGTATTAGAGACAAATCGGTCATCTTGGTAAATATAACCGAAAATGTTCCAATGTCACGAACTAATGGTTTTTCTTTATTCCAGAAAGTAACCCACGCCAATGTTTTCTCTTCAGAAATTCACTTCAGGCAGGCAAGGTTAAAATTTAAGCCTTTTACCACAAGAAAATTACATATTCGTATTAGTTTAATTTCTTCTATAAAAAAGGCATACAATATATATCGTATAATATAAAATTAAACACTATCTTGGTACAGCATTGCTTTTTTTAATTTATTAGTCAGCCTTAATAAATAGGTTTGGCAAACATAATTAATTTCATTAAAAAATCAGTGAACTAGATAACTATATTTATCTTCAACGTATTAGAAAATAATATTCTTTACAGATACATTTTAATTTACTGTAATGCACGGTAGCATACAGATGTCACTACGTCAGTATCATAGGAATAATAGAAAAGCGATAATGTGAAATCATAATTCATTCCTTAATTTAATAATTATACATTATTTTTAATACATAGAAAATAGCTTTAAACATAACCTTTAAATAACCTATAAACTATTGAGAAAAACAGAAGTTAGTGTCACCCAAATACAAATATGTAAACGATACTCATTCTGTTAGTGCTGCTTTTATCTTACTGAAATATTCTATAAAACCTACATAAATATTATGGACATTGCTATTAGGACACAACTAAATGAATACTCTACAGAGAGAAAAGGTTTGACTTGAAAAAAAGTCAAAATCCTGACATACGAAACGACTATTTCTCATGTGCGCACTGTTTTATACCTGAACGAGTTCGTAGGGAGATGTCTGTATACACTACATAAAGGATAGATAGAATAATAACTGTGATGTTATTCTCCTTTGTGCTATGAGATATACGTACATGACCATGGCGGCTATGATATATACGTACATGACCATGGCGGCTATGATATATACGTACATGACCATGGCGGCTATGAGATATACGTACATGACCATGGCGGCTATGAGATATACGTACATGACCATGGCGGCTATGAGATATACGTACATGACCATGGCGGCTATGAGATATACGTACATGACCATGGCGGCTATGAGATATACGTACATGACCATGGCGGCTATGAGATATACGTACATGACCATGGCGGCTATGAGATATACGTACATGACCATGGCGGCTATGAGATATACGTACATGACCATGGCGGCTATGAGATATACGTACATGACCATGGCGGCTATGAGATATACGTACATGACCATGGCGGCTATGAGATATACGTACATGACCATGGCGGCTATGAGATATACGTACATGACCATGGCGGCTATGAGATATACGTACATGACCATGGACATGGAATTTTCCACAAAGTTCTTTGCCCGTTACTGATAAAACTGTACTATTTATACTGCATAATATATTATTATTTTAGCTCTACTTGATAGATTAATTATTTCTTAAGGATTATTTAAATATTTTGTGTAGACAATTTTTTAAAATTAGGACAAAATTTAGTAAGTTGTTAGCTTTTTCTACATCCTTTTCAACTTTTTAAAACAATACAACCATAAGATTTCATGTAATATGAATTTAACACGGATAAAACATAATGCCCATTGTAGTAAAACCCACAAAGGCAAGAAGTATCGTTGCTGTAACAATTAACTAGCATCTGTGAAACACGAAGATATTTAGCAAGGAACGAAGTCTCCAGGGTTTCTGTACACCAAGTGCGTGCGTTGAAGTCACTACAAGTAACAGCTGTTGCCAAATGGAATTGCCGTCATATATTCGCCATTGAAGTAGGGAAATTGAATTTCGCACATGAAACGAAAGTCAGAATTATTTGCGTTTAAAAAGGAAAACCTTATTTCACAGAAGGCCCGAGTAAGCTTTGTGCATTTCAATAAATGTAAAGTCCACACATAAGCCTGTAAAAGTCGGGAATATTAAATTGGCAAATAAAGTTTGACTGGCTCAGCGTTTGGCCTTTCAATGTACTTCTGTAAACGCTGCCGAGGTCAGCGCGTGCATAATGGCAGATGTAAAGAACGACACCATGACGGTTTTGACTTACAGATTACAAACGTAACGTTTCCTTTTGCTTATTGTTTAGGGTGAAACAGATTTGTTTCATAAGTATCAAAATAATTGTCTATTGTTTAGACGAAAAAAATATATTTAATTACAAAATTAATAATGTAAACTAAAGTTTATAAGACGTTTCAAGGATAAAGATCTATAGACTCACACGTACAAAACATATGATTAAAAGCAACAGCTGATCTACCTTTTTTAGAGGTTATGTTAAAACCATTTTCAAATGAAATTTCATTCGAATTCAGAAATATTATGTATTTGATTAGGTTCATTTTATGAGTGGAAAATATTTATTAGTCTTTGTTTAATTTTTTGATAGTGCTTGGTAAAATTATAAATTTTAATTAGGCTATAATATATAAAAACAATTTATAAATACTATTTGATTCCATCTTCGTCTTGAGCCACTAGTTTACTCTTAAACACTAGGAGATATATATATATGTGACACTTGCCTATAGTAGCACTTACTTTTGGTATAAATAAGGACGGTAATTTCGCAAAATTTAATCCATTACCAACTCGAACCCTAAGTTAAGGACGCAGTTAGAGCTTTAGAATACATCCCACACGTTTAGGGATAACTATAAAGATGAAGTCATAGATATAGATATAGTGGAACGTATACAAGGGTAACAATGGGAAGATGCCATAACGACAACACCTGAGGGCCATAGAAACGTAGCATTTGCCAACTTCCGCCTCATTACAGGACACGACCTTCTACGAAAACACTTATACCGCATTGGACTAGCTGAGGACCCATACTGCGGCCTATGCCAACAAGAACAACACATGGATAGAAGTCACCTTAAGGTGTGTCCAGCACTATCAAAGACAACTGAACATGAACGATACTGGGAAGCACGAGGTTTATTACAGAGTGTATAACTAATGTTATTTTGTACTTGCCATTAGAATAAATAAATAAATATATAAGTGATATAGCGAAATTTAATCCAAAAAATTAATCAAATTACACTTTTTTGATATTAATATCTTTGTTTAAAACAATTGGTATTTTAAATATTGGTAAAAATAAACAAAACAATAAAAAGGATCATTTGAGTTGTTTATAAACAACGGTTGTTTACAATGAAAATATTGGAAAGAACCCCAATACCACAAATAAAATAAAAAATAACAAATAACACAAGTTACTTAAGATTAAACCCTTATGTACATTTCGATGCCCATGTCATCACCATCATCATCAGACGGTCTTATTACAAAATTACAGCAAACAAGAAGTTACAAACTAGAGTGATCAAGAAGTGTAACTTCTTGTTTGATAGATTGTAATTTTGTAATAAGACTCCCTGATTATGACATAGTAATCGAAATGTACATAAGGGTTTAATTTTAAGTAACTTGTTTTATTTGTTATTTTTGTGGTATTAGGGTTGTTTCCAATATTTTCATTGTAACATATTGTACCACTATGCTATTGATATTGTATATGAACGGTTCTTTATTAATTAACCACAAATATAGAACTAATAATGAATTGTTTTTCAAAATCCGCAATAATTACATTTCATCGTGTAAAACGATGGTATTACAAACACTAATAAACATCACATTTTAAAGCAATATAAAGTGATGTCCCTGTACGGTTTAAAACCATGTAAATACAAATTTAAAACAGAATAAACGAGATAGGAATAGTGTTTGGATAAGAGAGCAATGTAACAATAAATACGAAACAAAAACACAAGAGAATCGAAAGTTGTAAAACGAGTACTAAATGAAGATATCGAAGGTCGAAAACTACTTTGGTATAGATATAGGCGAAGGGTGAATGGGACACGAATGCCACTGAAGGTTTTTTAAAATCGAAATCTTTTAAGAAGAAGAAAGAAGAAGCGTACTAGATTGCAATTAAGATGGAAAAAATATATCTCAGGACGCAAATAAACAGCAAAACAATGGGATGTAGTAAAAGGTAATACATGTTGTTCGACACCACGGGTAAGTAAGTACTGAACGGACATTCTGTAGTGCGATATACAGAATATAAGTATATAATAGATGAGGAAGAAAGGTAACGAAATAAGGCGAAGAGAAGGATGTGCTTTAGTAAGCGGCGATACTGTATAGCATTGTTCCCAAAGAGAATGAGGATTCCCCTCTCCGTTAGATATTGCAGGGTTTTCTTTTGTCGGTTATTGCTATTTGTATCATACAGCAAGAAAACACGACATAGTCATTTTATACATTGGTATATGCATCAATGGCTATGTGAGTGTGTGTGTATGTGTGTGTGTGTGTATGTATGTATGTATGTATGTGTGTGTGTGTGTGTGTGTGTGTGTATGTGTGTGTGTGTGTGTGTGTGTGTGTGTGTGTGTGTGTGTGTGTATGTATGTATGTATGTGTGTGTGTGTGTGTGTGTGTGTGTATGTATGTATGTGTGTGTGTGTGTGTGTGTGTGTATGTATGTATGTATGTGTGTGTGTGTGTGTGTGTGTGTGTGTATGTGTGTGTGTGTGTGTGTGTGTGTGTGTGTGTGTGTGTGTGTGTGTGTGTGTGTGTGTGTGTGTGTGTGTGTGTGTGTGTGTGTGTGTGTGTGTGTGTGTGTGTGTGTGTGTGTGTGTGTGTGTGTGTGTGTGTGTGTGTGTGTGTGTGTTTCCGATATATTTAAAATGTATTTAGTAACTAAGAAAAACTTAAATAAAATTATATAAGAATTCAAAATAAAAAAATTGCATTACTAATTTTTGGCAACCCTAAAATGTTTTTATGATGTGCAGAATCCAATTCTTTACATAAGAACCTAAGCGTTTTTTAAATGATAAAAAAAAGAATTTAAAAAACTAATAGTTTATAAAATATGTTTTTTTCTCAAAGTAGCAAGAAACACATAACCATATAAGAAAGTATATGCACACCATAAATTCCATACAATATACATATTTTCTCATAGAAAAATAATTGTACTGTACGAACATTTTTAATATTTTACTTTTATTTAAAAACGTATAAAGAATAAGAAAGGAATCAGAATGTTCGATGTCTGGTTGTAAGAAATTGAAAATATTACGTATGCATTCATCTTTACATATGTTTTCTAAAAATCAGTTGAAAATGCCAAGCTGTATATTCCTTGGGGAATTTCTTCTACATACATGAAATATAAGATTTTGTTAAACAAAATTTGAAACGAAAGAATTAAAACTGAAATCAACAGGGTAGAGAAAATCCCCCAGTTCTTGTAATGACCAACTCAGTGAATATTCTAACTTTTAGGACGTTTTTAAGGTTATTTAAAGCTCGTAAATAAATGTAATAAAAATAAAATAAAAGTTCAATGCCTTCGGTTTTAATTGTTAATCTTCCTTTATATTTACGTAAAGATCTCGTACCATGTTTTTTTATTTAACAATGATGTCATGGAATGGTAAGATACATCCTGACTCCTGTAAAAAGGGTTTTCGATGCACAGATAACATATCATCTGGCTAGATATAGAGTTAAATCCAAAATCTGTATTCCCGGAAATTCAAAGCTGGAGTGTCAAACAAGTCGTGTTGAACAAATCGTTAATCTTCTGTTCGCTGAGTGTTTAGAGTTGACCTTTGCTACAGTTAAACCTTTGTTCAGTACAAAGTACCTACAAACTATGTAACTAGGTCATTGCCGCACGGGGCGAGGCTAAACTCTGAACTCTCAGAAGTATGAGGATTTAACGAACAGACGGCAAAGTTACTCGAAGATTACAGAGCTTGTGACATGCCTAAACTACTATTCAGAACAAGATATGAATGCGAGAAACATACACTAATATGGTAGTTTTCAGGTCCATTTGGAGTTTAAGAGGAAATTGCTCTTCTAGAGATTTACAGCCTATTATCTTAAAGGAAAGGTCGTGTTACTTTCTTACAAATTTAATTTATAATATAAAACCTTTTCGAAAAAATTCGACCACTAATAGGTTAGGTTTGTTGTGTAAGGTTAAGTTTGCTAGGTTAGGTTTTTTGTGTTAGGTTAGGTTTGCTAGGGTAGGTTTGTTGTGTTACGTTAGGTTTGCTAGGTTAGGTTTCTTGTGTTAGGTTTGGTTTGTTGCGTTAGGTTAGGTGTTGTGTTAGGTTAGGTTTGTTGTGGTAGGTTAGGTTTGCTAGGTTAAGATTTGTTGTGTTAGGTTAGGTTTGCTATGTTAGGTTTGTTGTGTTAGGTTAGGTTTGCTAGGTTAGGTTTGTTGTGTTATGTTAGGTTTGCTAGGTTAGGTGTGTTGTGTTAGGTTAAGGTTTGCTAGGGTAGGTTTGTTTTGTTAGGTTAGGTTTGCTAGGTTAGGTTTGTTATATTAGGTTCGGTTTGCTAGGTTAGGTTTGTTGTGTTAGGTTAGGTGTGTTGTGTTAGGTTAGGTTTGCTAGGTTAGGTTTGTTGTGTTAGGTTAGGTTTGCTAGGTTATTTTTGCTAGGTTAGGTTTGTTGTGTTTGGTTAGGTTTGTTAGGTTAAATTATCAATAATATATAATGAATTCTTGTGATACATTCCTTAAAACGCTTAAATCACGCTAATATTTTTAATTTAATCACGGCAATCGTAGTTTCAATAATAATATAAGGTTACTAAAAAATATAAATCAATATAATATTTATATAAGTGATTTAACGGAGAAAAAAAGAATTACTTCAAGCAGCATATATAATTCTGCGTATACTTCATATGTCTTGTCCATTGCAAAAGTTGGCTGCCATTACTAACAAGGCTCTTCTGATATATTTCAGCAGATGTGACTAGTTTGGTCAGATGATGCAAGTTGGAAGTGTTTCTGCTACCCGGGTCACCTGCTATTGTCAATTATCAGCTGCATTATTGCATTATCAGCTGAAGTAGTATTTTATTTACTGTGCCTCATAAGATGATCTAGATATTTAAATAATTTTCTATTAATTTTTATTTCTTTTCTCTCTTTTCTTACCCAGCGTTATATTATATTATTATAAAATGAGCACAACCTTGTGACAAATGGAGGGAGAAAAACCATCTTGGAAAATGTAATACAAGTAAAATTTAAGACCATTACTTTTACGAAAAACAGTACTGCTTTGAAAAATTAAAAAAAAACTTTTCAGAAAATTGTACTCAGCTATTACACAAACGAAAACTATTATTTTGTCTAAATAACGCTCAAGTGTACCAGGCCCCGTTTTTACTAAAACAAACAACAAAATTAGAAGGGTTAGCCCAGTATATTATACGACCTGTATAAAGCGCGTCCTATTGCTGTATTATGGCTGCATATTATCTTGTCGGCCCGGTTATCTGGTACTTACATTCTTCCTGGCAGGTCCATGATTGATTGCGGTTGCCAACAACTGATCAATGAATTATCGTGTCCGGTTTTCTGAATTTCCAGCTATACAAATTACCTTTTATTGATCGGAATATCCTATACGGGTTTATAACATACGTACATATACACATTCATAAATATTTAGATACATACATGTATACACCCACACCCACACACACACACACACACACACACACATTCATATATATATATATATATATGTACTGTAACATTTTGGAATAGCAAGTAAGAAAGGCACTAAGTATAATATAATATAAATATGTAAGTAAATTCAAACCATAAAATAACCAAATATGAAAAAAGAGAAAAATTGTAAACATAACCTAAATTGGAAAAATCGTAATATTTAATCACAAGTTTAGAACAATAACCACTGTAAAACAAACAATATAATAGAAACAATTTGATGTGTAACAGTTTAAAGAGAACACTAAAACAATGTAAATAATAGTAAAAGCCTTTAAGTGTTAATAAAAGTGAAACCAATTTAAGATTGCACACAAGCTGACCAAGACGGGTAGACTAGCGCATTGTGAATAGAACAGCAGATGATTTAAAACGTAGTCGGAAGATATAATATTTAAATGCAGTTACCTGCAAAGAAATTAAGATCTAGTTATTAAGAACATGAAATGTACAAAAGGCAGTGAATACAGCATCCGTAAAGCCGGTAACAACAATTAAAAAAAGGAAATAGTTTGTTTTAGCCATTTTGAAATGCTTAGCTAGCGTGACTTCAGTTCTTCACACCTACTCAAGCTAGACAGACGTGTTTCAGAATTGGCCAACAAAATGTGAAGAATTCAAACTTAGTGCGGGAGTGTTAGTCTCGAATTAAATTAACACTACAAAATACTTTCAAGAAAATAAATTAAAACTATTTATTTTAAAAGATATTATTAAATATTTTGATAAAGGCTGAAGAGTGGAATCTGCAATCTAAAACACTTAAGTATCTAGGCTAGATCCATTCCTACATTTTGAAATTTTGCAATCAGACAATTATAAAAGAAAAGAAACCAGTGAATTTATTATAAAAATTAAACTATAAAAGAAAACATTTAGAGAAAATATTAAGGAACAATTTTACTTAGAACTAAATTAATTTGTAACATAGTTTATAACATTTATAGATTAGATTTTTTTTGTACTTGTACTTTAGAGTGCCAAATAAGACTTCAGTATTCAAAATTTAAAACCTACCAGATAACCCGAGATTAAGAGAGCTTGTGATAAACCAAAATTAAAATCAATTTAGGCTAAATTACATAAAAACTGTTGCTTCCCAAAAGAGAAATACAATTTAGAATAATAAGACTTGTAATAAAAGAGGAAACTTATAGTAAATTTGTAAAACTTTGAAAAAAAAAATTTTTAATTTATTAATAGAACTTATAATTGTTAAGAAAGTGTTTTTAAATGATACACTAAACTTGTTATAAAAAAAAGAAAGCTCTAGAAAATTTATTTATCTTAAAATAAATTAGAAAAGTTACTAACCTAACTTGATTGAAATTATTACTAAATAAAACATTTTAAAGAAATAATTCATTCATATTATTAAAAAAATTATTACAGTACATACATACAAACATATATGTAAAATCAAAAACACAAAATCAAAACAAATACAAAAAAAATAGATATACGTATGTGTGCGCGTGTGCATGCTGTGTGAGAGTTAAAGTATATAGGGGTGGGTATAATTGTGGGTTTGTGTGTGTGTGTGTGTGTGTGTGTGTGTGTGTGTGTGTGTGTGTGTGTGTGTGTGTGTGTGTGTGTGTGTGTGTGTGTGTGTGTGTGTGTGTGTGTGTGTGTGTGTGGGTGGGTGGGTGGGTCTGGGTGTATGGATGGGTGAGTGTGTGGATAGACGGACGTGTGGTTTGGGTGTGTAGGTGGGTGGGTGGGTTTTGTGTTATGTGTGGGTGTGTGTTTTTATAACAAAATTATTTTTAAACCATCACTGTTCTAATATTATCACCACCTACTTTGTCAGCATAATCAAGCGTCTAATAACACAACACAGTACTCGCCAGAATGAAATTCAAAATACTATTCTTTGCCAAGGCACAAATTCGCCCTATCCTAAGTTCCAGAAAATCATACCATATCCTTAATCCTCTCCAATCCCATTTCCTTATCCTTCTTGCAATTATCCAGCGCAAGCATTCTTCTTCTTGATATAAATAAATAAAACCTCTATACCACAAATAACTTTTTTGTTTATTTAACACCTTATGTACATCTTCATTGCACAGCAACCATCTTCAGAGGTGTTCTACCAATCAAACTACTATTACGCCTCAGTTGATAAATGTAGTTATTTTCTTCTTGCTTATAAGATCACAGCCGACTATATAAAGAACAAATATAAAATTCTTCCATTTCGAATCGTATTGAGAATTTCTACAACAATGAAGCTTTACACTATAAACAAACAATCGGTTCAACCAACCGATGGAAGATTTGGAGAACTGAACAAGAGGTTAAGTGATTAGGCTCAGTTCGAAATACAAAAGTACACAGATGAAAATCCGAATGCTGACATAGTCTGTCAGGGAATAAATTATTTCGCTTTGGGAATTTATTATTCCAACCCGACTTGACATTTATTGAAAAGCGAAAAGCTTATTGAAGCGCACTATCAGATGCGGTTCCTTATTTAAGACGAAATAATTCCGGGTTTCTTTTTATGTGCAGAACTCAATCTGTCAGCAGACGACGAAAGATGTCAAGTTGTTTAAACTAGCAGAAATTTACGCCTCATACAAGGGTTATATAAATGTCATTTAAAGCTCGATTTTCAGATGGGGAATAATTTAATGAGATTTTCTTTTCCTTTTTATAGATAGGTTTATCTATTTATATATTAAATTGTATACATTTTGTAAATGATTTGTAGTTACACTTAAAATTTAATAAGCAAATTTCTGTTTCAAATCTATTCATATCTAAAAACAAATGACATAAAAAATGTTTAAGTAAATTCCTACTCAAGTCACCAAAATAAATTATGTTAGTTGCGTTTTATTAATTAATTACAATTTATGTATGTATATATATATATATATATATATATATATATATATATATATATATATACCCTTAAGTATATATTCACTGTAATTGGCCATAACAGCGTGTTAAAAATTTATTATTTAAAAAATGTATATGTATTCGTCATAAAGATTTATTATTATAGGGTGTTAACTTTATCAATATGCTTCTAAAAGTGATGAAATTACAATACTTTTATTTATATATTTATTTAATGTCTGTTAATAACTACTTATATTTTATACAGGCTAATGACAGATCACGACAATTTTGCTTTTTTAAAACACTCAACGTTTCGAATTTCTTTCCGAAATTCCTTTTCAAGAGCTCAATTTTAATTGAACAATTACAAAACATAACCTACTAATATAAAATACATAACATTATATAAAACATATTAAAAATCCAGTTTAAGTCAATTTTGTTCTTATCACAATAATGGGATTTGTCTGTTTTATTGTGATAAGAAAAAATTTGACTTAATAATGGATATTTAAGAGTTTTATAATTTATAAATAGTATAGTATTTTATAAATAGTAGGTTATGTTTTGTAATTGTTTAATTAAAATTGAGCTCGTGAAAAGGAATTTCGGAAAGAAATTCGAAACGTTGAGTGTTTTAAAAAAAGCAAAATTGTCTGTGATCTGTCATTAGCCTATATAAAAAACACTTTTAATATTTTTTGGTACTGTAGTACAGTAATTGAATTTTATCAATTGGAATTCTGTTACTATTTACAAGCCTATTATAAAACCAAACACTTCTTTCCTACTCCAACAGAAATCACTGCTTTTTATACAAGTATAAACAAATAATATTTTACGCTTTCTGAAAGTCGTCAGGTAAAATGTTTTCCAAATGGATCTGTTACAATAAATAACTGTCAATCTATGCTAACAACAGTAACATCTGTTCCACGTTACACACGCTTTCTTGCTTGTGGAGAGAGGAAAGGGAAATCCTTGTATCAGGATAGAGGTAATTATAACGTATCGTAGCCATTTAGTTTCATTACGTATAGAAAGCGAGAGCCTCATCTAAGCTGTAACGTAAATTGCAATTCCAAGCTTCTCCCGGAGAATTATGAGCTTCCTGTAACTCCTGTAAAGAGGAAGTATTAAACACGCAGACGTCGAGTGGTCACATTCACAAGTAAGACTGAGAAGCAATTTCTAATAAAGTTCTTAGCAACTCCATAGAGCAATGTTTATTTACAAGGTCAGAATATCCTACATGTTTTTGGAAGAACTATGAATTTAAAGATAATTTCTAAAATAAGACAAAAATGAGAATTTCGTTGGAGATTCCTTCATTAAATTTCATTGAAATGCCTGGGAATAGCAATAAGTATCTTACAGTAAATTATTACATCGACAAAATAAAAACTAAGAACAGGTACATGATGTATTTAAAACTAACAACAAATTACAGGATACAATATATCACAAACAGAAATATACAACACAATCTAAGCATCACATATATCTAAGCCAAGCTGTATAGATTGAAAGAAATTCTTCATTAGGCAAACTGGTCGCAACTTTAAATAAATGTTTAAAGCACACACACACACACACACACACACACACACACACACACACACACACACACGCACGCACACGCACAAGCACACGCACACGCGCACACACACGCACACGCACACGCACACACGCACACACGCACACACACGCACACACACTCACAGTCTATTTAATAAGATTTTAAGACTCATGTTTCACTTTAAATATCACATACAAGACAAACACAAATGAAAAGTTTTATTCTTTAAAATGGGTTGTTGCAATCGTTTAGATTTCACTGATTAAGTCATACGTAATTATTTAAGGAGCTGAGGGAAATCTATTAACTGACTGTGCTGGCGCGTTTCGAAATAAAGGAATAGTTTTCACTTACTTCTTTCAATAATGACTTATGATTTTATTCTTTGTCAGAAAATATGCGAGTGGGGCCAGAAGAAATATATTTTAGAAAATATCTGTTAAACAATGGTAAATTACCGGGAAATTAGTAGAGAGAATTGAACTACCATAAGATAATTTTCCAAACGGGTATCTAATTCCCCAGGTGTTGATTTACTGGTTTCACAGAACCAAGCATGGTACTCGGTACTATATGCTAATGATTCATTTTAAACCCATAAACATAGGTTAGAGGACATAGTGAGCAAGCCTCATTTGGAGCAAAGGTGAAGATGGCAGACTTCACTTCATTTTATGCTTACGTAAAAGATTACACTTAAACTGATCAATAGTTCATCCTATGTACACGTCCTAATAGTGTGAATGTAACTCGAGGTTAAAATGCATTAAAAAAAAGTACAGTAAATGATTTTGGAAGAACTCTGAGTTTTAAGTTAATTTCTAGACTAAGACAGAAATGACAAGCTCGTGGGAGTCTACATCTTTAAAGCACATTGGAAACTCTGACAATAAATTGTTACTATAGTCGGACGCTATGTATGATTGCATCGTACGCTATTTTCAGTATCAGGGGATCATTATGTACCTTTTCCTTGCCCCTCCTCATTCTCTGCCCTCCTTTATCCTTCATACAAGGGCTGTAACTATTAGGCACTCCTTAATGACTGCTAAGACGTGGGTCTACCTCTGGTACACCACTCGTGATGCTGTCCCTCCTACATCCTCTACCCAGACGTCCTATCCTCTACTTTAATCCTACCTATATACACGATCTTTTCCTTGCCTCTCCTCATTCTCTGCCCTCCTTTATCCTTCATACAAGGGGTGTAACTATTAGGCACTCCTTAATGACTGCTAAGGCGTGGGTCTACCTCTGGTACACCACTCGTGATGCTGTCCCTCCTACATCCTCTACCCAGACGTCCTATCCTCTACTTTAATCCTACCTATATACACGATCTTTTCCTTGCCTCTCCTCATTCTCTGCCCTCCTTTATCCTTCATACAAGGGGTGTAACTATTAGTCACTCCTTAATGACTGCTAAGGCGTGGGTCTACCTCTGGTACACCACTCGTGATGCTGTCCCTCCTACATCCTCTACCCAGACGTCCTATCCCCTACTTTAATCCTACCTATATACACGATCTTTTCCTTGCCTCTCCTCATTCTCTGCCCTCCTTTATCCTTCATACAAGGGGTGTAACTATTAGGCACTCCTTAATGACTGCTAAGGCGTGGGTCTACCTCTGGTACACCACTCGTGATGCTGTCCCTCCTGCATCCTCTACCCAGACGTCCTATCCTCTACTTTAATCCTACCTATATACACGATCTTTTCCTTGCCTCTCCTCATTCTCTGCCCTCCTTTATCCTTCATACAAGGGGTGTAACTATTAGGCACTCCTTAATGACTGCTAAGGCGTGGGTCTACCTCTGGTACACCACTCGTGATGCTGTTCCTCCTACATCCTCTACCCAGACGTCCTATCCTCTACTTTAATCCTACCTATATACACGATCTTTTCCTTGCCTCTCCTCATTCTCTGCCCTCCTTTATCCTTCATACAAGGGGTGTAACTATTAGGCACTCCTTAATGACTGCTAAGGCGTGGGTCTACCTCTGATACACCACTCGTGATGCTGTCCCTCCTACATCCTCTACCCAGACGTCCTATCCTCTACTTTAATCCTACCTATATACACGACCTTTTCCTTGCCTCTCCTCATTCTCTGCCCTCCTTTATCATTCATACAAGGGGTGTAACTATTAGTCACTCCTTAATGACTGCTAAGGCGTGGGTCTACCTCTGATACACCACTCGTGATGCTGTTCCTCGTACATCCTCTACCCAGACGTCCTATCCTCTACTTTAATCCTACCTATATACACGATCTTTTCCTTGCCTCTTCTCATTCTCTGCCCTCCTTTATCCTTCATACAAGGGGTGTAACTATTAGGCACTCCTTAATGACTGCTAAGGCGTGGGTCTACCTCTGATACACCACTCGTGATGCTGTCCCTCCTATATCCTCTACCCAGACGTCCTATCCTCTACTTTAATCCTACCTATATACACGACCTTTTCCTCCGCTTCTTAGGGGATAGCAGTCACACTTGCGGGTCGCTTTAAAAACTACAATAAATCTATTTTCAATTTTTTTTACGATTTTTCACGTTATAACCACTTTAGCACATCCCAAATCTTTTAGAATTCCACTTTTATAAAGTCTGACTGTAATGAAAATAAGCAAATGCTCCAATCTATGCGTAGTAAAAGGTTACGTTTTTAATAACAGCGTGAAAAAAATTAATAACCAATGTTTTTCTAACTGTTTACGTCTCTAAATTTTCGAAAACCTGATTTTGAAAATTGTAAAAAATATACATCTCACACTCGTTATTTGTATGGTACTAAACCAAGTACTATTCATTGCAGAAACTATATTACCAGCAGCATTTTCAGACATAAAATATGTTTACTCAAATGTTCCCTGTTTTATTATACAACTGAAAATAAATTAAAATTAATTTCTACACAAGTTTTTAGATGTAAAACTAATCAATTTAATTTATAAAAACCATTAATTACTTATATTTCTCAGCAGAAACGTTTTTCACTTGGTTAGTGCTTTGTTTAATGTTTTTTATTCCAATAAATTGATAAATAAATGTTTAAAAAACCTAAAGTCGAACAACCGAAAAATTGCAAGTGTCTATTTAATTTTTTTAATGTTAAATTATTTTTATTATTCTTTATCATAAAACCTGTAAAGGGATGTCTTATCATAAAGAAGTGTTTCTTTTATCATAAAATAAAATAAGAGGAAATTTAGACAAATTATATTATATTATTTGTGCCTTTCTTGACACTAGTATAAGAGTATAATAGTTACATTTATACATTTCAACGTATAAGCCATAAGAAAACATGAGTATATAGTAGCACTTACTTTTAGATTAAATGAGGAAAGTCGCTTCGGGCGATGTAACTTATAGTCAATTCAGATCATAGCTGTTATAGGACTCACCTCCTTGAACGACCTCATTTATTCTAAACGTTAGTGCTACATATTTCATTGATTAACCACTAAATTGCTTGTAGATATGTGGAAGTGTGTTAAGACATTGTTTGGCTCTTAAAATACTCGACAAACGATCCTAATGTTTGTGGCAAACAGTTTCTAATGACGTAATTTTTTGCAGGTGAAATGTCCGGAGTGCAGAGCGGAGCACCGGATCCCCTACCAAGGCGTGCAGGGCTACCCGACCAACGTCACCCTGCAGCGCTTCCTAGAGCTGCATATAGAGATCACTGGGGAGCTACCGGACCCGACCAGCGGTCAGATCATGAAGAGGTGTAACGTGTGCTCGGAAAAGGCTTACTGCACGCACTGTACACACTGTGACAAGGAAGTTTGTCCCGACTGCAAGGGCGCTCACATGGACATACTGCGTAGGGAAATCTCTAGAATTAACAACCAGGTGTGTACTGTATTAAAGCACTTACGCAGCGATTAAATCATAAAATCAAGATTATTCAAAGCAATTTTAATATCATAAATTGATTATTTAAAAACAGACAAATAATATGAATATTATTTGTTTCTGGCCACTGTCACAATTATAAGTATTAGAACTCTGGAAAGCAAAATAATCATGATTTTAGGTTAGAAGCAAATAATTTGTAAAAATAATCTTCAGAAAATATTCAAAAAAATATTAAAATATAAATTTAGTAGAGATGTTTCGATCTAATTACAAATTTAATATTGAAAATTCACAATTCAACGCTTCTAAATCTAAACAATTTCTTATTCAGAGGCAATTTTTTTAAATTACAAAATTTAAAAAAAAAACATTTTTACAATGAAGTGGTTAATTGACAATTATTTTTATTCTTATAAAACAGAAATTTTCCCTATAGCTAATATTACAATAGTTTTGCCAAAGTCAGTGCTTGCACTTGATCTTCTCGGTATATTCGTCAATCTACCACTTACACACGTATTAAAACCGTTAAACCGCTGCAAATAATAGGAGAATAGACACATTTTCCTGTTAGAATCACTTAGCAATATTCGCTATGACGTAAATATATTTTTAGAAATATTAACATAAATGAATATTGTATAAATTATTCGTAATAACGGTTTCTAAATATGCCAACTTCTTTAATAAACTCCACTGGAAAAACATTGTATAGATGTCGAAACGTTGGGCAATAAATATTCAACGCTACATTTCTATGTAATTTTTTCGAAACCTTTTTACCAATCATTAATTATAACAGACATTACAATAATAAAAAGAATATGAGTTATTCTATATATATATATATTGATATTTTACGTTGTCCATTATTTTTCCGTTGCACTGACTTTATGAAGTTAATATATTAGTATTATAAATATTTGTATCCACCATTAAGTGCAATACATTTACCTTGTGTGATGAGGCACCTTTCGGTCACTTGACCATTGTCGAATCAATGATTAATTTTGTCTCTATTTTTCTGGTGTGGACCATCACGAAAGGTGCCTCATCACACAAGGTAAAATTATTGCACTTAGTGGTGGATAAAAGTATTTACAATAGTAATATATTACCTTCATATATATTTATTTATTTATAATTCAAAATATATTATATAAATATACATATACACAGTTGTGTGTTTGTGTGTGTGTGTTTGTGTGAGAGAGGGAAAGAGAGAGAGAGAGTGAGTGTGTGTGTGAGAGAGAGTGAGTGTGTGTGTGAGAGAGAGAGTGAGTGTGTGTGTGAGAAAGAGAGCGAGTGTGTGTGTATGTGTGTGTGTGTGTGTGTGTGTGTGTGTGTGTGTGTGTGTGTGTGTGTGTGTGTGTGTGTGTGTGTGTGTGTGTGTGTGTGTGTGTGTGTGTGTGTGTGTGTGTGTGTGTGTGTGTGTGTGTGTGTGTGTGTGTGTGTGTGTGTGTGTGTGTGTGTGTGTGTGTGTGTGTGTGTGTGTGTGTGTGTGTGTGTGTGTGTGTGTGTGTGTGTGTGTGTGTGTTAAAAAATGATATATTTTCCTACTTCTTTAATAATATTCAAAAATTACGATTTGGCCCTCAAAACATTACAGATTATATATTCTGCCAAAGCATATTTATTCATGGAAACAGCTTTATTGGCAACCCGAGGCAATATATTTCTTTCATATATCTCAAACATATATAGAAGCATGTTCAGAAATTCATGTGTTTGAATTCGATGAAACACAATCTCAGACCTCCCCCGTATGCACGTGTATTTGCCGTCCGATCCAGTGGAATGGAGAGATTGTTTATTCACCGGCTTCTATCTGCGTTTAATATCGAGGATTCGCATTTCGCATGGCGAGACTCTGAGTAAAACTTTCCCACTGAAAAGGTTCACTTTAATTCCAGAAGTTGTGTACCAACAAGTTATTGCCGATTACTAACTTTTGTTAGAAAGGAAATTATCAAGTGATAACTTCCAATAATTATTCTTTAATCGTGTTTCTCACTCCAATGTTACCTCTGTTCTCACTCCAATGTTACCTCTGTTCTTACTCCAATGTTGCCTCTGTTCTTACTACAATTTTGCCTCTATTCTTACTCCAATGTTACCTCTGATCTTATTACAATGTTGCCTCTGTTCTTACTACAATTTTGCCTCTATTCTTACTCCAATGTTACCTCTGTTCTTATTACAACGTTGCCTCTGTTCTTACTACAATTTTGCCTTTATTCTTACTCCAATGTTACCTCTGTTCTTACTCTAATGTTGCCTCTGTTCTTACTCCAATGTTGCCTCAGTTTTTACTCCAATGTTGCCTCTGTTCTTATTCCAATGTTGCCTCTGTTCTTCCTCCAATGTTGCCTCTGTTCTTACTCCAATGTTGCCTCTGTTCTTACTCCAATGTTGCCTCTGTTCTTACTACAATGTTGCCTCTGTTCTCACTCTAATGTTGCCTCAGTTCTTACTCAAATGTTGCCTCTGTTCTTACTCCAATGTTGCCTCTGTTCTTACTCCAATGTTGCCTCTGTTCTTACTACAATTTTGCCTCTGTTCTTACTCCAATGTTGCCTCTGTTCTTATTCCAATGTTGCCTCTGTTCTGTTTTTTTTCCAATGTTGCCTCTGTTCTTACTACAATGTTGCCTCTGTTCTTACTGCAATGTTGCCTCTGTTCTTACTCCAATGTTGCCTCTGTTTTTACTCCAATGTTGCCTATGTTTTACTGAAATATTGCCTCTGTTCTTACTGCAATGCTGCCTCTGTTCTTACTCCAATGTTGCCTCAGTTCTTACTCCAAAGTTGCCTCTGTTCTTACTCCAATGTTGCCTCTGTTCTTACTCCAATGTTGTCTCTGTTCTTACTCCAATGTTGCCTATGTTCTTACTACAATGTTGTCTCTGTTCTTACTCCAATGTTGCCTCTGTTCTTACTCCAATGTTGCCTCTGTTCTCACTCCAATGTTGCCTCTGTTCTTACTGCAATGTTGCCTGTGTTATTACTGCAATGTTGACTCTGTTCTTACTCCAATGTTGCCTCGGTTCTTACTGCAATGTTGCCTCTGATTTTACTGCAATGTTGCCTCTGTTCTTACTCCAATGTTGCTTCTGTTCTCACTTCAATGTTACTGTTATTGTTTAATTGTTCACTAGTTCTTCAACCTTTTACGCTCTCTTTCTTATCCTCCTCTCTGTTCATTTTCTCAAAAATACATATAATTTTTTTTTTTTGTCTCTGCATACACTCACAGGTTTTGATACATAGAAATGATAAGATTTGGAATTTGAGTATATTACAATTTATTTCAATTAAGGAACGTTTTCTACAACTAATTTGCGGAATTCTTCAGGCCTATTAGCTAACTTTATTTTCTATTGAGTTATTTAAAGTCAATTCCTACTTATGTTAAAAGTAAATTATATTTGAGATACTTTTTTATTAAATAATTACAATTAATATAAATAAAGTAACATAACCTATGCGGTAAAACAGCTGTACTGCCATATAAACTATAATATAAAATCAGGTGTTTTATGATGATATGTTATCACTTATTTTTAACCAAATGGGACAAAATAACTTTATCGCTTACCGTGCCCCTATGTGATAAGGTTTGCTCCAACATAGAACTAAAATTAGTTTATTAAATTTATTAATTGAAATAATGTTTTAAAAAGCTGTATTAACATCAAGTGTCTTCCAATACAGGTTTGTAAAATGTATAGAAACTTGAGTAGGTGAATAAAACGAATTATATTAACGGTTGAAAATTTGAACAAGATTATATATATATATATATATATATATATATATATATATATATATTATAACATAAAGTACGAGGCTTTAGATTAAATTCAGTTAGTTGCTAAAATAATCATCTGTAGAATTAAACAAGGAAAGACACGTTTTTCTAGTGCGGCCAAAGCAGGTACTATGTCATTATCCTTTCCCTGGAAAGCTATAAGTTGAGTCCGGCAACCATAGGCAATAGAGAAGGGTCCAAAGTGGTTAAGACAGGGAAATCCAGCGGCCAATATAGCCTGGGAAAATAATCGTGTACCGTTAGGTTAAGCTATTTATATAACTGTGAGAAACTTACAAAGAACGTATTGTGGTAGTGGGAAAGATTAGATTTTTCAATAAAATAAATGATCGGGGAAGTAGAGAAGTTTAAGGAGAGTCTCAGAGAAAGGCAGGCAGATTGGTCGGGACCAGGATGGAACTGTTGTAAAGGGAGACATTGATTAAATTAAGTAAAGAGTTTTTTTTATAAGTAAAATTTAAAAAGTGGGACATAAAAGTTTTTTTTAGAAATATAAAGTAAGTTTTTTGTGTGTCAAGTGTAAGTGCAGAAGGTAATAACCAAGGCCAGGATTCCAGGGACTCTTCAGAACAATAAGTATTATTTGAATATAAGTGTAGCCAACAGACATCTATCTTTTAGTTCAGAATAAATTTTAATTTCATCAAAATTTATAAAAATTATTCTAGTTTCACCATTTCTAATTTAAAAGCAAGGTTCCCGTAATAGCGACCCGAGAGCAAGAATAAAATTTTAATACTGTTTTTTTAATGTTATTTTATTAGAAATCTAAAGCCTCAGAAGTCCACCTTTTATCATTGTAATATTAGTTAAGATATCAATCCTGTCACTGCACAATATTAATACAAATTTGGAATAATGTGTAGAGTTAATTGAAGAGAATAAATGCAAGTGATGTTTAAAAATTGATAAGATTGTTAATTCTTTATAAACCTGAAGGTGTGTCATTAATAGGTAAGGTAAATAAATAACATTTAAATATAAAATTAATTATAAGTTAAGTTATTATATATATATATATATATATATATATATATATATATATATATATATATAAAGAACTAAGTCAAAATATAAATACAAGAATTATAATTGAATTTACAATTCAATACAATTATTTACAATTATAACACAATTGTAAATTCAGATATAATTCTTGTATTTGTATTTTGACTTAGTTCTTTATTAATACACAAGAATACATATTGCGATATATAAATATATATATATGAGTGTGTGTGTGTGTGTGTGTGTGTGTGTGTGTGTGTGTGTGTGTGTGTGTGTGTGTGTGTGTGTGTGTGTGTGTGTGTGTGTGTGTGTGTGTGTGTGTGTGTGTGTGTGTGTGTGTGTGTGTGTGTGTGTGTGTGTGTGTGTGTGTGTGTGTGTGTGTGTGTGTGTGTGTGTGTGTGTGTGTGTGTGTGTGTGTGTGTGTGTGTGTGTGTGTGTGGAAAGTACGAATTGAAAAATTACCTTACCATGAAACAGTCAGCTGTTTTAAATTGGAAAGCTGTCCGTTCAAAGTTTTGCGTTTACAACAGCTGACTCACGACTTT
Source organism: Prosapia bicincta (assembly GCA_036971475.1). Classification (NCBI taxonomy): domain Eukaryota; kingdom Metazoa; phylum Arthropoda; class Insecta; order Hemiptera; family Cercopidae; genus Prosapia; species Prosapia bicincta. Next base: position 13,633,825 of record JBAIZL010000002.1, on the reverse strand, counting down.
GTATAATTCAACAGTAAAAGCAATCAATTAATAGGCCTGAAGAAGATAGCAAATTAGCTGTCAAAACGCGCTCTTTAATTGAAACAAATTTTAATTGACTCATAAATCAATCGCCTCTTTTCTAACATATTTTATTTTTATATTAGGTAGGTATTATTCCATCCCAATGAATCGATTTCAGCTGTCGTTGTTCCCAAGCCTTACGTCTTCTTCACACATCATGACTATACGAACGTAGAAAAACATTTTTCCTAAATGTGTTATTCAGGTATTCTCCATATGTTCAAAAAAATCATAACTGTGACGGCATCTACAATCACTACTCTCTCATGAAACAAGCGGCTCTATTTAGGGACGTCTTTTGCGTTACGTTATCTTATAGCCTTTTCTTTCGTTACGAGCCACACAGATAAAACCCAACAGTGCCATACGATGCTCCAAGATATTAACCCATTCCTTTTATAGCCACTGAATATAAACGGATATCAGTCGCTTATAACGGGACACACAGAAGCATCCCAGAAGGGAAAAGATAGCACATTTTTCTTGCTTTTACTGTATCATAAATATGTTTCTTTAATCTATACTAATATATAAAAATCGAATGGTATCTGTCTGGGCGTGTGTGTGTGTGTGTGTTAATTAATGACGGAAAAACTACTGGACCCCTTGAGCTAAACTTTTACATGGACATTCTTAGAGTCCCTGATTAACCTCAATCAGGAGATATTCACCTGTAACAGTCACTTTTAAACACATTTAAAACGATGATAGTGATGTTTGTTGTTATTCATCTTTCGAGGTTAGTTATACTTCACAAATTTTATCTTACAAGCACATGCATTTCCTTCCCTTGGTTTTCAAGACAATAACCAATAAGTTTATAGTTTGATATATTTATTCGGAACTAATCTAAACTATTATATAAAAATCGAATGGTGTCTGTCTGTGTGTGTATTGCATAATCACGTAAAAACTACTAGACTTATTGAGCGGAAATTTGTTATTTATTTCCCGTTCCCACGTGTTCGATTTTAACGAAACAAATTATACTGGCCGACGGAGAAAGTCATCAGAGATACGAACAAAATTATGAAGTCCTGGTAAAAATACACATTGCCCACCCCCAGTACAATGCATATAAAATGAATCAAAAACATGTCCTGAAGCTATATTGATAAATATGGTTTGTTATTGCCACTGAAGGTTAATTGTGTACATCTAGAATAAGGCTAGAATAGAGGTCACGTGATAAAGTATTATTTCGCGGAAGTAAACGTCTAATTAGGTAATGTTGTATAAAATTACAACGAAATATCCTGACTGAACACTTTACAGGTATATTTTAATATAGGTATATAGCAAATTACGACCAAATTTAACGTAACTGGATACTTTATAGGTAGGCCTATATTTAATTATATGTATACGTAGTACGGCGCGCTGTTGATAGGCGGACGTAGAGCTTCTTACTACTCCGCACTGAGTTACTTACCCGACTTTAATTTAATAAAAATGGTATTTATTTCCCTGAGCGACAGTTTTCATTGTTTTTTTCGCATCCCTGATGACTTTCTGGGTCGCCCGGTATAATATTTCCCCATAAAATCGATTACGTGGGAACGGGAAATAAATACGTAAGATTTTACATGACCATTTTTAGGGTCGCTAGTTGGGAAATAGGCCTATTTTTATTTAGAAATTTCGTCAAGGCACCGCCCCATTGGCCTTGGAAACTCCCTTAACGATAGGTTTATAAACTACAGTTTGATATATTTATTGGGATTTAATTTCCGTAAATTAAATTCAACCCAAATACAAATACAAATTAAATCAATACAAATATTCCTCAACCCCGTGTGAAGGACAACTACTCTGCTAGTATATCTATAAATAGTTCCTGCTAAAATTAGATTATTCCTTCCGCTATCCCCATCCCTCCAAATTGCAAATAGCATGTGAATAACACAAGGTCAGGGCTCCGGCATCATCTATTCTACTGGCCAGGCCCTTAATTAATTGCTCTGTAATTTACTCTTTTCGATTATTACTCCCTCAGTAATTATGAATAAAAGTATTTCCCCAACTATTATTCATCAATACTTTTTTAAAAGAATTTTATTTGAAAACACTATTAAAGTTTACATTTATTTTCTTTACATACATTTTAGTATTTTGCTGTAACTGCTTCCATTACCTTCTTCGTACAAGCTCCCCACTATTAGCTGTCTTTCTATTCTCTATCTTCGTTTTATTATTTTATTCTCTTCATCGCGTCATGCATTTTTCGATCTACTGCTTTTATGTCAATAGTCAGACTTTGAACTCAAGCCCTTTGGTTTTTCTATCCATCTTACATTTGCTCTTCTATGCCGCATAGTAAGCTTTTCTTTTCTAGGTATTTTATTGCATATTATTTCTTTTTATATATTCTCTTAATACGTTCATTCCTAAGCTTCTGAGTGCCTTTGAATTCGTGAAACAATTTAATTTTTATCAAATGTTTCTACATGAGTTCATACATAAATTAAATACAAAATATATCTTTAGCCAACGTATGTAACGAATAACCTCAAATATCCAGGGATTAAAAATCTGTTATTAAAATAAAACTAACAATAAGTCAATTTATTTTAATAAATATAAATAGCAGTAAGATCGACTTGAAAGTATATAAATATTTCAACAATAAAACAATTATTATTTATACACTGAAGGAAATATTCTGATAAAATGTAACTATATGAGTATATTGTAACGAGATATTGTAGCTATATGACAATGTTCTAACGAGATATTGTAGCTACATGAAAATATTGTAACGAGATGTTGTAGCTATATGAGAATATTGTGACGAGATATTGTAGCTATATGAGAATATTGTGACGAGATATTGTAGCTATATGAGAATATTGTAACGAGATGTTGTAGCTATATGAATATATTGTAACGAGATATTGTAGCTATATGACAATGTTGTAACGAGATATTGTAGCTACATGAAAATATTGTAACGAGATGTTGTAGCTATATGAGAATATTGTGACGAGATATTGTAGCTATATGAGAATATTGTAACAAGATGTTGTAGCTACATGAAAATATAGTGACGAGATGTTGTTGCTATATGAGAATATTTTAACGAGATGTTGTAGCTATATGCGAATATTTTAACGAGATGTTGTAGCTACATGAAAGTATTTTAAAGAAATAGTGTAGCTATATGAGAATTTTGTAACGCGATATTGTATCTATATGAAAATATTGTAACGAGATATTGTAGCTGTATGAGAATATTGTAACGAGATAATGTAGCTATATGAGAATATTTTAACGAGATGTTGTAGCTACATGAAAGTATTGTAACGAAATAGTGTAGCTATATGAGAATATTGTAACGAGATATTGTAGCTATATGAGAATATTGTAACGAGATATTGTAGCTAGGCGAGAATATGGTAACGTGATGTTGTAGCTACATGAAAATATTCTAACGAGATATTATAGACCTATGACAATATTGTTACAAGATGCTGTAGCCATATAAGAATATTGTAACGAGATATTAATGTAGCCACGTGAGATTAATAAAACAACTACTAATAAAAAACATTTTCTTTAATATGTTGTCAAATGTTAGTACTTATTTTTATTTATCAACTTGTTTGCTTTTAGGTTCGGCGCGCAATCCACCGACTACAAGATATGCTAGCGTTAGTAGAGAAAAACATGTTGGCATTGCAAACAAACTGCACTTCGGTTTCCGAAGAAGTCGACGAAATATACCGACGACTCACGAAGGCACTGAAAGACCGCACAGAACATTTGAGAACCGAAATCGACCGCTATTTAAGCACAGAGATGAGAAACTTAGCAACGTTAAAAGATAACTTGGAAACAGAAATTTCAAACATTACTAGCAACTGTGATCTGGCTGATAAACACATGCAATCGGAAGACGTAGAATGGGATGATTGTGAACTGATGGACGCTAAGGAAATATTCCTAAAAACTGTCGACTTTATTAGAAACTTCGAATCCGATGCATGTGATTACAACAGGAAGGTTAGGTTCGTTATGGCGCACGATCCTAATCAGCTGGTGATGCACGTGGCAGGTTATGGCGATCTGTCTATGAACATGCCTCACCAACCCTTTGCAGGAGGAGCCGGGACTCAGAGCGGTACGGGTATGCTACAAGCTCCAGGACCGGGCTTGATGAGATCCAAGAGCGATCACAGACTGGCATCGCAGTTCAGACAACAAGAAGAACGTGGCTACGACCGCGGCTACGAAGGAGGAGACGGCAGAGCGTCGTCACCGTTGGCCGGAAGAAAGTTCGGTGAAAGCAGACGTAACACGGAAAGATACGAAGGCCGTTACAGAGGTGATCGTGGTGAGTACGGAACAGACTTCGACTCAGGGTACGATAACGAAGGCAGCCGATCTTCGGCGAGATCCAGAATACGTTCAAGATTCCGGCACGGCCAAGGGGATGGTGATTCCGATACTGACACGGGCAGATCCGTTAGGTTCACGGAAGCCGTCAAGGAACGCGAGAGAGTGCTGGATACAGAGGACGTGGCCAAGGGTCCACTTAGCGGTATCACTAGGCTTTATGATTCACCGCGTGTCATGAAGAAAATACAAGAATCAGAAACTAAAAAGGACAAACCGGAAATACCTGTACCCCAACCGCAACCGGTGAAGAACACCTTCCAACCACCCAAGAGACAAACGCTGGCTCAGAGACAGGTCAGCGAGGAAGATGAAATCACCAAGATCAAGAGGTTGATGAAGAATGCTCCGGGGGAGCCTGCTTCTTCCGAGCCGGTTAGACCCGCTGCAGAGAGGGTTTCGGCGTTGAAGAGGACTGGAGGAAGTGAGGAAGAGAGGGAACACCATTCTTCCGCTTCCTCAAGGTCGCCTTCTACAGACCACACCCGGAAGACACCCGCCCAAGAGGTAAGGTTTTTTTTCTTTCAAAAACTTTATCTAAATCTACCATTAGATTAGGTAAATTTATCTAATTTACAATTTAATGTAAAGACTTTTACATCCTCTTATAAAAAAATATTGAAATTATAGAGAACAACCTTTATAGTACTATTTTCATTTAATAATAAAAACAACTGTTTTACAAAATCAAACGTTTTACAAAATTTACCAAGAATGCAGTATTTTAAAATTTATAGCAAATTACATTTGAAAATTATTTAAACTTAACCTCTAAACAACCACTAAGTTAAGTAGACAATATCTGTTAGCATTTACCTCCCCATGTGAGTAACAATGTTTTTACTTTACGGGAATTTGACTGAAAATGTGTCTGAATGTGACGTTAATATTTTTTTGTTTTACTCGCTTTATACTTCCCATTTATAAAAACTTCCAGAACAAACGTTCCCATTTATATAAAATATAGGTATATATCAATGTTTATTGAAATATCTAAACTTTAAACATTAAGTTATTTTTTTTAAATAAGTTATGTTTTAATAAACCTTTTGTGCATTGTTTGTTCTCTGTTTTCTTAAATTTTACTGTGTTAAATTTGTGAAGAATTTGTATTTACATTGATATATGGAAAATGTTTCTGATGTCTAAATTTCTTTTGTGGAATTGCATAAGAAGTTTTATGTTCTTACAGCGTTACGTAACGCACAGATTCTGCAGACAAATCTTTAGAGTACTATATGATGACGTATGAATTGTTACGTAGGACTCCTAAATTACCATTTTGTCAATGTTTGGAATATATTTCTGACCCACCATTGAACTTTAGACCATATAAAATAAAACGGTACCTACTTAGCAGAAGCTAGTAGTAGATTACTTTAATTTAGGGAATTTTGCTTTTTCTGAATTGCATAGATTAGAGGTTTATAATTTTTCAGCATTATGCAACACACAGATACAAGTTTAGAATGATCGCTTTAGTGATTGCTATGATGAATTGTTACTTAGGACACCTAAAATAGCACTCTGGCAATTTTTGTAATATATTTTCATTGAATCATTAAATTTGAGCAATCGCTATAGTTTGTAACTTCTTGTTTGCTAGATTGTAATTTTGTAATAAGACCCTCTGATGATGATGACATGGTCATCGAAATGTACATAAGGGTTTAATCTTAAGTAACTTATTTTATTTGTTATTTTTAATTATTTTTGTGGTATTGGGGTTCTTTCTAATATTTTCATTGTAATATATTGTACCTCTGTGCTCTTGATATTGTATATAAATCATTGAGCTTCAGAGCATATGCAACAAAAAGGTTTACATAATTATTAAAAAGCTAATGAGGGGATTTTTTCTGAATTGCATAGATTAGCAGTTTTATAATCTTGCAGCGATACTCATAACACAGATACAGCTTTAGAACGATCGGTGATTGCTGTGATGAATTGTTACTTAGGACACCTAAAATAGCTTTTTAGCAATGTTTGGAATATACTTCTGAGCAATCACTGACCTTTGGACCTTATACACTAAGACACTTGTCCTACTTAGCAAAACTTAGCACATCAGAAACGTGCCTGAAAATGTGACATTCTGTGCCACTGATGAAATATTGTACTAGAAATTTAGGTGATAAGTAAATATAAAAGAGCGGAGATAGTCCCACCTACGAAACAACTACAATAGTAATTTATGATGAAAGAAATACAAATGGAACCATACGTTCTCTGCAATAAACAATGCATCTCCTAACAACGGCATTCATACGCATGCGTACAAATACAAGTTCATTATTCGTATAAAATTCTTTAAGTCTGTAACTCCTATGAAGAAGAAACAAGTCGTATTTTTTAAAGAACTGTAAATTGTCTTTCTTATTTTCATTGTCACTCAAGTTACTGATATTGGTAAAGGCTAACACAATATTTCCGCATTGTCGGCCAGTAATTAGTTTACACAGTTGAAGACATGAACTGGCTGCAATACTTGATCAAGTAAAACAGATTAATCCACAACTTTGCTCTGGACTCAATACAATTACGCGGTGCTTCTTATTTGGCGTTGTACAGTCTGGTCTGTCTTATCGAAAGTACACTCGCAGCTCAACAAACTGTGTTTGCAAACGCCTTCCAATATGTTCTAATGTACCAGGACCTCTCATTACTCTTAGAGAACTGTTTTATAGTAGGCGGCTGAGTGGTGCAGGGGGAAGAGTATTTGGCTGCGAACTGTAAGGTCCTGGGTTCGATTCCCGATAGCGCTGTGCTGAAGGGATACGTATCAGCATATATATATATATATATATATATATATATATATATATATATATATATATATACATATATATATATACTGTGTATATATATATATATATATATATATATATATATATATATATTTAAAGAACATAAGTCAAAATACAAATACAAGAATTATAATTGAATTTACAATTCAAAGCTTTTCGTTGGCTAACAGTACCAACATCATCAGGAATATTCCTATATATATATATATATATATATATATATATATATATATATATATATATATATATATTTCAAATTTTCAATCGTTCATAAAATACTTTCTATTCATCCACTCAAGTTCAAATACATTTTTGTTTAACTTGTTGTGGATGACACTTGGTGTTAATGACCCAAGTATCCTCTGCTACCTCTTCGCAAAAATAAAGGAACACAGAGACTAATGTTGAGGTGAACCTACAGTCTGGTATCTTAATCCCTGTCACCCACGAATCCAATCTCAAATTCGTGACTCCCTATCGAGGAACTAGCGTCAGCCCCGATATTTTGGTTTTGGTGCTCCGAAAAATGCTACCGTGTTCATAAAAGCCTTCAATAAAGTTAATTGTTAGCCTACTTAGGTGAACAGATAATGGTTTTATTTGAGTTACTTTTTATTAAATAATTACATTTATAAAAAAAGTAACATAACCTATGACTTAAAACAGCTGTTCCTTCACATAACCTATAACACAAAATCGCCTGTTCTATGAAATCATATATCATCACCTATTTTAAGTCAAATGGGACAAGATAACTATATTGCATACCTTGCCCCTTTGTGAAACGTTTTTCTTCTATATAAAACTAAAATTAATTCATTAAATTTGATTAATGAATTTGAACAAACAGTATTATTATCAAGTGTCATCCATTGCAAGTTTAAAAAAATGTGTTTGAACTTGAGTCGATGAATAAAAAGTATTTTATTAACCATTAAACATTTGTACAAGATATATATACAAGATATATATATATATATATATATATATATATATATATATATATATATATAATTAATAAATTTAAAATATTTCAAAAACGAGAATACTTTTAATGAATATAATTATTCAAAGCTTTTTGCCGATAAAATAGTACCAGCATCTTCAGGAAAATAATATATATATATATATATATATATATATATATATATATATATATATATATATATATATATATATATATAAGGAGAATGTGAACTAATAGAAAGAATTGAGAAATATTGAGTTACTTGACAATAATATTTACTAGGCACATTGATATCTGGGCAGGTACTATGATAAACATGTATGATCTTTAGGTAGCTTCCAGCGACGGAGAATCCGATGACGGCTCACTGAGTTCCTTGCGTAACCAACGCAAGACGCCGGTCGCCAAACCAGCACCGACCGTCACATCCTCGACCGCAGGATCCAGAAGGTCCTCGGCCTCTTCCGACGTCGCAGCCGCAGGTAAGCCGAAACCGAAATTTTTGTTTTTTTCTTTCTTGCCTGAGCTGCTTAATATCCGTTACTCGTTGCATGTTGTTTTAACTTTGTGTAAACACACATTTCTAGTTCGTTTATAGAAGCCGATGCGTTAAATCCACCCCTCTATCCATAAGAGCTAAGAGTAAACACAACATGACAGTTATTGAATAGAAGTTTTATAATATATCATCTGGTGACAACAATACACAAATTTAACTTACAGTATAGATTCATTAATTGTTTTGGATTGATTTCATTATCAGGTTCTCAAAAATAACTTGAACGCTCGGACACGACAGATACAATTTTGTTCAGCTAGAAGGAAGTTCTTACCGATTTGTTTAAATTTCCCTTTGAGTTATTATTATTTATTTTGATGTCTTAAATAAGTTAGCCATGATATAAAACCAAGGCCAAAACCCTTTTTTAAAAAGAAACTTATTTTATTGTTCTGCAAATTGTGTAACCCTAAGTATACACTGAGTTATAGACGTACTATAAGTGTCATATCAAAATAGTTGATTAAATAAGATATTAAGTTTATTCTTTATAAAATTTCTAATTGCTTTTTGGGGGAGCCAGCTTTTGAAGTTGATTTGTTACGTCATGCTCAAGCGTACTAGCACCACCGAAAGCCAACTCGCAAATAAACAATTGAAATGTTTTACTATGTGCATATCATTATTGTAAGAATAAGGGATAAAGTTAATGCTAACAGACCTAAGAGTTACAAAATTACGTTTTATACATTTGCAAATAGTAGTTATTCTTTCACTTATTCCCTGAACAGTTCTAACAATAAGATCTTAGAGTAATTCGGTGACGTCAAAACCATAATCGCCTTACAAATTAAAATAGATAATAAATAGACGCTCTATAAGCGTCTGTTTTAGCCGTAACAGCTTACTTTATTACAAAACCCTATAAATCCCTCTCATGTAAGAATAGACAATTTTTGTTTTTCGTTTTAATTGAGTTCTTTCAACGCCTGAACTCTCTTAGTTTGATCAAAAAGTAATTCGAACGACTCAGAGAATTTTTTCCTTCCCGTACCATCAAAGATTCACGAAATCACAACGATTCCTTGTACGAGGTGTAACCGTTCATCGTTCTGTCTGACAGTTACTAATTAGTACATCTATTCAAAAGATGATATCACTAAACGGATTCTATAACTATTAAATAAACCTACAAACTAAGATAAATATATGCGTATTAACTGATGAAACGATAAATAAAGAAGAGGCTACTAATTATGTGGTTATATTTGCGACAGAACAATAAAAGTGGGTGAAATAAAGTTTGTTTAAGTTTTTTTAATTACTTAGTGACTTTTATGGATCCTTTGTGAACTTAGTCAAAGTAACTTCCTCATAGAGTATGATAAATATACTTGTTACAGTCAAGGGTTCGGAACCGGTTACGTAATAAAATACAATTATCTATTGTACTTATGTACATAAGAATTAACAGTCTCTCAATATTATGTAGTAAATTTGTACAAACTTTATGAATATACACCTAAACAGTTTACAAATATACATTTTTTTTAATTTTACAAAAAATATATTTTTTTAATAAAATTGTCTTACATTTCTTGACCAATCCAACAATCTTTAAATTTCAAAATGGTCACCGAACATATTTTTAATATTATCTATAATTCCTAATTACACTGATACCTAAATAACAATAATACTTGGAGATTTCAGTGGTAGACCCTTAAGTGTCTCTATTGTAAACCAAAAACAGAATCATCCTGCTCCAACCGGTTTCTATAAGCGAACAGATTATAATACTTTGTAACTACAATGTTTTTCCGGACAATATTTCTACGTAAACAATGACAATAAGGCTCACTAAGTGACCCACTAAATGTAAGATCTTAGATCTTTGATTCAATCACTAGGGACTGAATACAGAACTGATGTTTTTTGATTTATTAATACAGACAACAACGGTAGGATAGTGACGATTTTTTAGTATTTAAAATAATCTCTTACTGAAATTGTATTGACGTAATATCTTATTGATGTTTGTAAATAAATCTAATAAGTATATGTTTAATATTTTCAATTTAAACAGTAAAGAATTACATTTACAACACTTCTTAAATTAATGTTTAGAAATGTGCAGAATTTCTCTTTAGAAAGTAAACCAACAATTTTATTAAAATGTAAATCAAAAAGAAGTATTTAAAGTTCATTTTTTAAAAAAATTGTAATATATATATATATAAGTAAATTTGTTACATACATTTACAGAGAGACTATTATAATACACTATTTATATAGATCTATTTATATAAATGAATTTCTTTAGTACAATGCCTTCTAGAGACACTACTTAGCAATGCCTTCTTAGCGCTACTATTGTGCATAGGAAATTCACAACTAGGCTGTATGTAGATATATAAAATATAAGTATCATCTTATATAGACCATATATATACATTATCCAGTATATTACATACAGTCTGTCTATATAAATTGGTTATGATCAGTTTAAATGATAAAGAACCCCTACTCGCAATGTATAATTAATTGTTCAAGCTGTCACCAGTGAGTATGGTTAAACAACATCTACACTATATTCCCTCTACACTATAGTATGGTTTAGATATTGTATTAGCTATATTTACCGATGATGATGATGCTTTGTCATTCATCGTGAGATGGGTTCCTATTAGTTATTACATGCGCACATAAGCGAGTGCAATAGTTTCCGTATTATTAGTTTCTTCCTCATGAGAATCTTCACTTACGATAATGTTGAGGGCTATTCTCCTGAGGATAATGTTTACACATCATTAGAACAACGTTTTGCAGAGTGGATAAATATACAGTAACAAACACCAAGTAACTCTACACATTATTTATATCTTCAGTAAATGGTTAATTATGACTCGTTCACTGTTATTTAGTTACACTGGATTAAATCCACACGTTACATTGAATATACTTTTCAATATCACAGAACAAAAGCCACACATTTGGAACTATCTTAATAATTAATCTGTGTTCTGTATAACCTAACCTAACCTGAACAAAAGAAATATTTAAACAGGGTTTTTGTCAAAGATGAAAATAAAACAGAGAGAGATGTGGAAGAAAAGATAGGGTAGAGAAAAAGACGCTTGAGGGGACAAGAGAAGAGGGGAGGGGAAGATATAATTTTCACGTTTTAAAAGAATTTCTATTAAAAAAAAAATACATATAGTCCCGTCCTAAAGAAAAACCAAACTACACCTTTAAAACGTGTACTGATCCTAATCCTTGACACAATTTTTGAAAATTTATAATGTTTACAATTGCAAAAAAAGTGGCAGGAGCTTCCAATGTTTTTTAATGTTAAGAGTAAAGTCCACTTAGCACATACAGTATATTTCAATACTGCTTTCAAAGTACCTTATGTCAATTAAAATTATAAACATTTTGCTTTGAGTAATAGAACTTAGTTCATTTCGAAACTTTCTGTTAATAATAAAACTACACAGCACAAATTAGCCAATAAGGTACACGCTACTTCTCAAACTGCTACCTCATACTGAACTTGGCAATTAACCTACATTGAACACAAAGCTGAATTGCTGACAGCAGCAAACTTTCAGAATGACGTCCGCTACTACCTGTGCGCTCGTAGTTCTGACTACGAGCAATGCACGGGGTTGCTGATAGCAGTAAACTTTCAGAATGGCGCCCGCCGCTACCTAAGCGATCGTAGTTCTGGCTACGAGCTATGCACGGGGCTGCTGATAGCAGCAAACTTTCAGAATGGCGCCCGCCGCTACCTAAGCGATCGTAGTTCTGGCTACGAGCAATGCACGGGGCTGCTGATAGCAGCAAACTTTCAGAATGGCGCCCGCCGCTACCTAAGCGCTCGTAGTTCTGGCTACGAGCTATGCACGGGGCTGCTGATAGCAGCAAACTTTCAAGATGGCGTCCGCCGCTACCTAAGCGCTCGTAGTTCTGGCTACGAACAATGTACAGCTTTATAGCTAGGCGTGTACTAGTAAATAGAGAAAATAAAACTTGGATTTAGAACGTTTTAACATGAGTTGGTACCATGTGACTGAGCCACTCAGAGTTGTGTTATGTCGTGAAATTCAGGCGCTGATATAGAGCATTAGGAAGTGAACGATTAGGAGAAATGTTGACGTAACAGAGTTTTAATACGTATAGGGAGTGCCATGAAAGCTTGTTCACTTTTTTAAGTCTTACATTTTCTTATGGTGATCCTATATTGTGCAGATAAGCTATTAGTATATTTATAAAAGTGTGATGAGAAATTAAAAAAATTTCAAATACTTTAGTTTTCTAAAAACAAAAACATTTAAAATTTGTTCATCTCTTGTCTGCCTATTATCATTTCCCTCATTTTCCTATGTCATATCCTATATATATCTACATTCCTCTCATCTTCCAATGCCGTGGCCTAAATTCCTGCATTTCCTTCAGGTTCCTATGTTATGTCCTACGTACTTACTTTACCCTGATCTTTCTATGCCAGTCCTACATTCTTAAATTTCCTTCATCTTCCTATGTGACATATCCTATATTCCTACCTGTGCCTCATGTTCCTATCTTATGTCGTATATACCTACATTTCCCTCATCTTTCAATGCCAGTCCTATATTCCTACATTTTCCTCATCTTCCTATACCATGTCCTATATACCTACATTCCTCTCATCTTCCTATGCCATATCCTATATTCCTACATTTTCCTCATCTTCCTATACCATGTCCTATATACCTACATTCCTCTCATCTTCCTATGCCATATCCTATATTCCTACATTTGCCTCATGTTGCTATCTTATGTCCTATATACCTACATTCCCCTCATCTTTCAATGCCAGTCCTTTATTCCTACATTTTCCTCATCTTCCTGTACCATGTCCTGTATACCTAGATTCCCCTCATCTTCCTATGCCATGGACTACATACTTACATTGTCTTGATCTTCCTATGCCTTGTCCTATATACCTATATTCCCCTCATCTTCCTATATCATGTGCTACATACCTACATTTACCTCATCTTTCAATGCCAGTCCTTTATTCCTACATTTTCCTCATCTTCCTATACCATATCCTATATACCTAGATTCCCCTCATCTTCCTATGCCATGGACTACATACTTACATTGTCCTCATCTTCCTATGCCTTGTCCTATATACCTATATTCCCCTCATCTTCCTATGCCATGGACTACATACTTACATTGTCCTCATCTTCCTATGCCTTGTCCTATATACCTATATTCCCCTCATCTTCTATATCATGTGCTACATACCTACATTTCCCTCATCTTTCAATGCCAGTCCTATATTCCTACATTTTCCTCATCTTCCTATACTATGTCCTATATACCTACATTTCCCTCACCTTCGTATGCCAGTCCTATATTCCTACATTTTCCTCGTGTTCTATTTATACTTTCGTAACATTTCTGTTCTTCTTCTTTGATTTTTTTTTTTAATGAACAAGTATAATACCTGTTTTTCTATTGTCAAACTTTGTCCCCTCTGAGTCTGGACGCCCAGGATCCAAAATACTTAAATTTTTCGTATCATAGGACGCATTTTCCTATCATATTTTGATAATATGAAGAAAATATCTAGAAGCCTACAGGGGTCTATTGTAATCAGACGAACCTAAAAGGATAGCTCATTTGGCAGCAGTGCATCTAAGAAGATGTCACATGTTTGACGAAACGTACATCAGGCAAACATAAACTGTGTTATTGAGGAGTTGTAAATTATAATTCCTCTTTTAAGTTTTAAACAAATCCGTACTCATTTCAATTTATATCTAGATAAAGTCTACAAAAAAATGGATGCAATATATTCTTTTTGTATCGAGCCTCTCGCCAGCTACCACCATCTCACACGAGTATCCTGTTACTGGCTCTAAGGCGGTGAAGCGATTATCATTTGTTTTTTTCAGAGCATTCATAGTACATTAAAAACCGAGATTATCCATGGGATATTCAGTTCTTGACAGTTAGTAGTGTTATACCAGGTATCGTAAACACTAGCCAGTTATTTCATCTCAAAGCCAACAACCGTCATCATTAGCATGCTGTAGCGTTAATATGCTACATAATTTCCACACTAGCAAAAAAAAATGTTTATTAGAATGTGAATACATCCTAAACAGGTTACGTATTTATCACAGTCTAAACATAATGTAAGAGAACAATGGAGAGACTCAGATGCCATCGACGTTTAAATCGCGTCACAGATTCAACTATAAGTACTAATATAGAGCCAATAACAAACGCATTAATATTGTGTGATGCTGATGTCCAGTTCTTTCTGAGTTTCATATGAAACGTATTTTCAAAACGTCAAAATATCCCTACACATTACCACAATAAATCTAAGACACTAGCTCCTTCACTTTCTTCCTATCTTACAAAATACTCGACTAACAAAAGTTTCATAAAAAAACAGACAGTTGAACAAATACTTAGAAACTTTCGCTGCCTAACTTTCTCGGCTGATATAAATAAAACACTGGTACATCTCTAAGTCATCATCACTAACACTGACAAATGTGTTTCCCCGGGGTGAAGTCGAGCCCAAGAAAACAAAACAATCAACAAAAGAACATGTTTCTTCTGCAACTTTTAACAATCAAGGGACTGTGTTAAGCTGAGTTTTATAGAGGCGCAGAGTGGGAGCAATATATACATAACCTCAATCATAAATGATCACGTTTGAAACCCTAAAAAACTTTCTTAGTTTACATCATCATTTCACAACCGCGGTGATGCAGACGGTTTTGTTTTCGATGACGTAAGCACGAATGTTATGATTCATATTTGTTATTTTCTGTAGGAAATTTTATAGAACGTGACAAATTCGACTTGTTTCTTATGTTATAAGAAAAAAAATATTTTTTAAATAAAATTAATATTATTTACACTTAGGCAAAAACACTAGGACACACAATAAAGTGTAACACTTCCTTATAGTATCACTTACCTTTTGCATAATAAGGACGACTATTTAGGAATACGTATTTTGTTGTGAACATAGATCGTAACTGCCCTCTTGGCTATTGCAGACTGGAGTGGGGTGTGAAAAGGTTGGGTATCGGGTAAGGATAGTAATAATAGGTAACATTTTAATCCCTTCTATTGGTTTACATTCTCAACATACATATCTTGCTCGAATTTTCAATCCTTAATAAAATACTATTTTTTCATCCAATCAACTTCAAATATATTTGTTTAAACTTTTAGTGGATGACAATTGATTTTAATACAGTTTTTTCTAATATTAATTGTTTATTTAATTAATTTTAATTTTACATGGAATAAAAACTTTTATTAGAAAGGGGCAAAGTATGCAATGTAGTTATTTCGTCTCATTTGGCCTAAAATAAGTGATAATATATGATTTCATGAAACAGCTAATCTTAGGCTACAGATTATATGGTAAAACAGCTATTTTAACGTATAGGTTATGTTACTTTGTCTATATTAATTGCAATTATTTAATAAAAAGTAGTTGAAACAAACAAAACATTTTGTTGACCTAAGTATGGGTTATTTTTAAAACTTTTTTATATATGTTACTTGCTTAAAGCAGGTGTTACAATTATTATGCAGAATTGTGTGTGAATTATAATATAATTTCAGTAAACGTGTTTAAAATGATTGCATATTTTGTACCGTTCGGTTACGTGTCGGTTCTTTTTATTGCTTTATGTACAACATATTCTAGAATTTACTTTATGTTTCCGCGTATATAAGTATGCCTAAACTTATGAAGAGGATAGTAGGGATTTCTCGAGACTGACAGTTACAATTTCCTCATGAATTATATTACATTTTTATTTGTTTAATTCAAATGAAAATAGCAATAGCTTGAATAATATTTGTTTTTTTAAGTTTTAAAGACTTTCGTTTCCTTGCATTTCGAAGGAGTGTTTTTACAAAAGTAGCTAGATTTTTTCTTTGAATAGAAATTATCCTATTTCGCGAACGCCTGTAATAAACGACAATATTTATTTTGTTTACGTAAATCAAAACTTGTAGGATTAGCGTATATAAGTGCTTCAGAGTTTTTTTGCATTATATTGAAATTTTTCCACAAAAAACAATGTAACTATATACTAAAGGTAGGGTATAAAAACGTATTTGTCATATTTCGAACCTTAAGTTAGGTAGTAGTTTCCAGATTCCTAACTTTCATGTTCAAGTTGTTATTATACCTTCTTTTATACTCTCCCCTCCACTGGGACATTTAGCCACGCCCCATTTATTTATGAAGCAGGCGGATCTCAAGATAGGGGCGTGGCTTATCGTAACACGTGAAGACAAAAGCAGATTATAAACTTATTGTACAATAAATTCTGTACGGTCCATTTACTAGCACGTGTGTTTATAATGATTAGTTATATGTGCTTTTATTGATTTAATTATTTCATTTACGAAAAAGCGAAAAGTAATAAGAGAAAATATTAATTTAAATTTGCAAGTAAAATTGTAATATGAAATACTTCTACTTTAAAAGTATGTTTCCAGGAAAATTCCCCAAAATATGGGGCATTTACTAAAGGGGCTTTAAACATAAAGTAGAATATATTTTATGAAATATTTATAAAAGGCATTTAAAGATTATATCTTCATGTTTCCCCTTCAAATAATGCTTTCGATGTCAAAAGCAACGGGGCCAACAGAATATATTACAGGAGAAAATACCCCCTCAAGCTAAAGCTTTCTCTTTATCATTTTTCGACTTACAAAGTTGACTTGTGATTTCCTCACTCGTCAATAAGTGCTCACATGTAACTTGTCAATTGGTTAAAACAAGCCCCTTGTTACCCTCCGCTCTTATTTTTGTTGTGACAATATTACATAGTTAAACCGCTAGAAAAGATCTATAGTTGTCGACAAGAAGGTATTTCGTTTTCACAAATGTTTGCAGTTTCTCTGATTTTTATGGCAACCTGTTTAAGATGTTTTTTTTAATATTAAAACACTTCAATTGTTACTTTTCATATTTAATCGGAATTACTTATGAAGAATTTTTGTGAACAATATGCAATAGTGAAGGTAGTAGCAAACAAATTGTATACTGTATTAGAATTTTTGGTGATATGATATTTTTACAAAACGTAAAACTTTTATCTAGAGCACCATGGAGTAGTGATAAGTACTATTTGCGAGAGACACCAGATTATACAAACTATAAGTATGAGCGCTAGGGGATGAAGGTAATTTATAAATATAAACAATAAGAGGGCCTGGTTGGAAATGAAAAGAGGTGGGAGCGGGAAAGAATCACAAACTGACAGAAAACCTGGTACAGACAGACTAACCGACCGACAGACAAACCTACTTACTGACTGCTAAGACAAACTGACAGTCAGAAAGTGAAGGACTGATTGAAAAACCAACAAGAAAGACTAATAGACAGACAAACAAGCAAAAAGGGACAAACAGAGACTGACAAGCAGAAAAACCTGACTGACAGGCAAGCAGAAAGACACAATCAGAGACTGACAAGCAGAAAGACTGACTGATTGACAAGCCGAAAGAGATAAACAGTCAGACTGATAAGCGAAGAAACTGGTTGACTGGATGACTGACTGACAGACAAGCAGAAAGAGGCAAACAGAGACTGACAAGTAGAAAGGCTGACTGACTGATAGGTAGACAAGTACAGAGATAAACAGAGGGACTGACAAGCAGAAAGACTGACATGTAACAGAAAGACTATTAGACAGACAAACAAACAGAAAGAGACAGAGAGAATGACTTACTTCATAACCATCAAAATCACAATGCACTAAAATATTAAAAATATAACTTTAAAATACTTCTCAGACATATATAGAGTTTGTAATTCTAAAATTAATTTTACACTGGTAATATAGTAATTAATTAGTTTTTTACGTAAATCAAAAAAAGAAATAATAAGAATCAAAAGCTCAGTTTTTTTCAAAAACCGTATCATTTACACTTTTAAGCACATATCCAAAACATATTGAATCCAAGCATTATATAACATATAACTTGAAATTTTAAAAAAATATTTTTCATTTTATATAACATATCCGTTTAAACTAATACTTTTGTTTTTACCAAACTAAAAATGCTGTTTATGTCATTCAACGAACGTTTTCGACTTCATATGTTAAAGCAGTTCAGCCAAAATAAAATTAAAAAATATACCTTCCTGTGTATTTCATTCTATTATAATATTATAACATTTGTCCTTCATGTCAATAGCTTCACTTTTCAAAAGAAAACATTCATTTATTTTATCTAAGACTATCTTCTTAAATTGTCTTTATTTATGCATTGAAAGTTTACAAAACCAAATATACATGAAATTTGAGTACACAGAGAAAACATTAAAAACTTTTATCGCAATACACTACATATACGACCAAGATAACTTCCTCCCCAGGATTTTCTTTATCTTATACATTTCAATTCTATTCGAAGTTCACTTCAATTGCTAACTTTCGATAGCTTAAAGCACTATTGTCTTGCCGGAAAAAAATGATAATTTTGTTTAAAAAATCAGTTAATTTAATTAAATTTAGAACTATGGAGTTAATAGACTCGTAACAAATTAAGGGTAGCATTCATTTTTAACCATATCATTAAATTCTCTCATAGCTACTACACATACAATAACAGTTTATATGTTATAAATACATTTCATTACATAGTGTAACAAGAAAACATTATAAGTTGTGAGTAAAAATTTATCAATCTCGGTTACAATTACAAAAATACAAATACAAATTTCTGTAAATATTTTGAACTTTATTAACCGTGTTAAACTTTTTAAAATTTTAATTTGTTTGTGGTACTGACATTTTCATAACCGCTCTATCGAATTGTGTTTCTCTTTCTACAGTCATGGCAATAAATATTTCACGTTCATTAACAATTAACACTTCTTTTAACATGAAGCTAATAATCATAATTATGAAATAAACTGCAAAGTGTATAATAACACAAAAAATTATGTAACCATAATTTTTCTAATTACCCTTATTTACATTCACTTTTATCTTATATTTTATTTATTTATTTTTTGCGACTGATGATGGTTTCTTTGCGACCGAAATGTTAATTAAGTTAGTAAACCCGTATTTTGTTTAGAGGGTGTTTGGTTTTATTATTTTTATTACTATTATCATCATAATATTGTAGTATAGAATTGAAAATACATAGATTGAATAATAGTCATCCTTTTAAAAAGGACATTCTCATTTGCATTGCTTGTTCATTAGATGACAATAAATCTCCCATGAGTTTCTCTAGGATAAAAGAGTTTCAAGAGACTTATTCTAATAAATAATATAATTACTAAACAAAAAGTAATAATCTAACCTGCGTGAATCTTTAACGACCTTAAAAAGATCCAGACTTTCAGTTCAACTGACCGTTTAACAAAAAGAAAAACAAAGATTTACAAAGTTTACTGATAAATTCATTCACAACTCCACGTTGTAAGTTGAAACACGTACTATCATTAGCTGAAATAACTTTTGCTCTCAACACCATTTGTACCTGGATCTTTAGCCCTAAAAAGCAAAACCAGTGTCTTCTATTACAACCCCATCGTTAAAAGGATATTCATAAAACAGGTTTCCATTAAATCGATATCCTAATATTTTATTCAAATTAAACAGAATCAGTAAAAAAAGCATACTCTGTCAGCGATGTCAACTTAACTTGCCATTTTTTTCCTATTTTTAAAATTTCGTCTGTAAATAAAATTATTGAAATGTCTTTCCTTGAACTTTAAATTACATTCCTCCAATTTCAAACTAGACTTGAAATTTCTTTTCGCCAACTGCATATTTCAAATAGTAAAAACAAAAAAAAAGGTTTATTTTGCCTGTATAAAACGTTTTATATCCAAACCAATAATAAACTACATGAATAAATATAATATCATTTTTTTTTAATAATAAATTCCAAAGCACCAAAGTGTTTGAGTCTTTTTTTCAACCACCCAGGGGTTTGACTGAATGAGTACATAGATTCAAATCTAGATCAATAATGAGCACAGTTAAAGCATACTACTCCAAAAACTCCCTTAAGTGCTTCAAGTAAAAGTAAAAGTGTACACTATCTCTCGCCTTAATCTTGTTTACTGAGTAAAAATAAAGCATCATTTTTTAATTAAAACATTACAGATAACTTATTTAGGACACCCTCTGTTTATTATACCAAAATTAGAATTCTGCGTCATTACTATTATTATTATTATTAACAAGATATTATAACAAGTTAAGAGATGTAAGATGGTTAAATTCCGTACAAACTTTAGGCCTCTAAAATTTAGAGAATACTAAAACCAAAAGATCGTTTCATAACAAAACACACAATCTACTTAATGGTTTATATAAAAACTCACTCTAACTGTTCAACTATTAATTTTTACATATACCTTCTCCTCTCTCTACCACCCCTTCCTTTCTCTCTGTTTCTCGATTCAACCCTCCTCTCTTTCACCCTCCCTCCAGGGTGGTCTAGCATTCTAAAGAACATAAATAACCTGTTACACACAAACTACCCCTTGATTTACTACATTTTAAATCGGAGCCACTGACTTACGTTACAATCAGAATAAGTCAAATCTTACTAATTTATTTTCTTCTAATAATGTATGTGTGTGTGTGTGTGTGTGTGTGTGTGTGTGTGTTGTGTGTGTGTGTGTGTGTGTGTGTGTTTGTGTGTGTGTGTTTGTGTGTGTGTGTGTGTGTGTGTGTTTGTGTGTGTGTGTGTGTGTTTGTGTGTGTGTGTGTGTGTGTTTGTGTGTGTGTGTGTGTGTGTGTGTGTGTGTGTGTGTGTGTTTGTGTGTGTGTGTGTGTGTGTGTGTGTGTGTGTGTGTGTGTGTGTGTGTGTGTGTGTGTGTGTGTGTGTGTGTGTGTGTGTGTGTGTGTGTGTGTGTGTGTGTGTGTGTGTGTGTGTGTGTGTCTATATACATAAACTCTACCAATTTACAATAACTCTATTAGAAATATATTTACTCATATTTCATGTACGTATAATATAGCGGATTATTTCCCAGATAAGTGAATACTTACTACCTAATTCGTTGTCTAAATATCCCTATAGTTTAAGGGATAACGTACATCTTGTTCACTCTGTGTATAACAGACATTTCCATTAAACTATTGAAAAGTTTTTTCGTTTGCACATATATACGAATTTATATTTCCAAAGCATTTTCACAAATATGTTACATGAAATTAAGCAGTAGTTAAAGATGACAACTCTTTGGCGGACATGAATGTGAGCTATATCTATATTTTCTCTCTAATTTTTTTGTTTCTATGTTCTGTCAATAACCGTGAAGTACAAGAAATTCTGTGTACTTCTCGCTAACGGGATAGATTAACCTCTAGTGAGTAGGGTAGAATGGGTTGTGAAAGTAGATGTAGAACAATTAATAACAAAGTAGAAAATGGATAATTCTACAATAAAATGTTTACATAACAATATAATTATTACAAAAACTCAGTATTTTTATTTTACTTTTATTTTACCTCAATTAATATATATATATATATATACATGTTGAAACGTTTAAATTCATCTAAATTTTTGTAATTTATTTTAATATATATTGCAATACTTCTTAAACAAAACTGCACGATTTTTTGCAATTATTATAAACTTTTTGAATTAAAAATACAACGAAATAAAATAAAAAAATTATATAACTGAATATATAAAGTGCATAAATATCATGAGTTGCAACAATGTACGATAATGTTAGTTCTCCTCTTTACAAATTTTCCATTTGTGTATGAAGATCGTATGTTCTAACAAAAATTATAATTTTCATAAAGCTTGTAAGTATACATAAATATATAAAACTTTAACAATAATTAATATAAACCCGACATGATTTTTTTGCTTATGGCCAGCTAGGATCCCTGGTACGTTATGTTAGATAAATCCGATATCACGTCCACATTTATAAAAGTTCCCATTTCTTGAACCATCTCATTATAGAACAAAGTTTAAAATGTAATATAAAATTATGTTTATGATTAAAGCAGACGGTCATATAAACACCTATTAAGCCTTCATGTCAAGCCTAAAAATACAAAAATCCTAAACATTTAAAAAGACATGAAAACCCAAAAACTAACTCAATTGTTAAATTCATTTTGATCGTATTTGGTGTGAAATATAATATAAAAAGGCCTTATAGATAGCAGCACAAGAGAGCCTGTTTTAGACTAAAGTAGTAATGGGTACTGATCGACAGAAG
This sequence comes from Prosapia bicincta, assembly GCA_036971475.1. Taxonomy (NCBI): domain Eukaryota; kingdom Metazoa; phylum Arthropoda; class Insecta; order Hemiptera; family Cercopidae; genus Prosapia; species Prosapia bicincta. The sequence continues at coordinate 13,610,819 of JBAIZL010000002.1, read as the reverse complement.
TGAAAGCTTGAATAAAAACAATAGGCATATACAGATTCAAAGTTTACTATTTAGGAAAAAACTAATTTAAAGAATTAAATTGAGTTTTATTCTTTATTATTATTATATTTATTTCTAGTCTTAAGGCAGTTAGCCAGTATGACAAAGGGTTGTGAATACAGATAGGGGTTGCTATAGAGGGTGTAGAAGTTGGATCAAGGCATCACGAGTGTATAACTACGTACCCTAACACTCTTCATCAACGTTATGAATGAATGTCTATTACCGGAACGATTTAAAACAAATTTTCCAGTACACAAAATGTTTTTATTAAGTAACCAAGGCAAGCTATTGGGAGCAAGCAATAGATAAAAATAGCACACTGAAAAACCTATTACCTACTTAAATATACTCGATTTAGTCATTTCCATCTGCTTTATTTCGTTTCAAATACTAATATTTAATAGCATCCC